>JABSTR010000321.1:0-62602 GCA_013339765.2 Haemaphysalis longicornis
TGGTGGTTAGCAGGTGATGGTACCATTTGCGGATGTATGAGATTTGAGCCTGCTGTCTTTGTTGTATTGGGGTTATTATACCGGGGATGGGTGCTATGATGGGTAGGATGCGTGTTTCCGGTCCTGCTAAGAAGAAACTGGGTAGCCAAGTTGACACAAAGTAAAGCAGCCAGCGGTGGTCAGGCTTAGTCGGTGAATTAGGAAGCCTGATCTTCCCCAAATATTTTTCCCAAGGTGTTAGCTATTCCTAGTCGGAATAGCTTTTTTGGCGTCGTTTCCAGGTGTAGTCCGAGCGCTGTTTTGAATTCTCCTCTTAAAAACATTGATATTGGCAATTGCGGCGGGTTTCAGACTTAGTGTGCTCCGTAAGAATCCGATTGGGGAGTATAGCCGATATCATGCGGATAGCATCCTTTTATTTCAGCCTGAGCTTCTTCAGGACATCTGGTGTATGAGGTGCAATATATGGTTAACAGTGCGTTGCAGAGGTAAAATGGTTTGTGATCCTGATCCGTATTTTTAATTGTGAAACCCACAACAGGTAGGTGCGGTACTTTGAGGATGGTTTGTCTATCTATGGTAACTGCAGGGTCCGATTTTGTGTCCGCCTTCGTTTAAGGAGCAGCCCTTTCGCGCCCGTGATTAAGCTGATGGGTGCCTCCGTCGGTGTCATCGAGCGAACAATGTCAAGTCCGAATAGTAAAAGACTCAGAAGAGGAGAGTGTCGAGAAATTTGTAGGGGAGGGCGGTACGCCTTGGTAGCGCGAGACGCTTCTCCGAATGTATACAGTTGGAAGGGGGCGGTATGCTTTTACCGCACGAGCGCTCGACTGGACGACGCTTGGCGAGGACCTAAGGGGGGCACGTGTGGGAAGATGGTGTGCGTTCGCTTCCTAAGATGCAGTTCGCGGTTGCTTCCTGAGACGTAGTTTGCGCCGCCGGCGCAGACGCTCCTCATCGCTGCCGTCGAGAGAACCCACGAGTATGTTCCGCGGCAGCGCCCTGCCGCCATCAGGAGTGAGTGCTGAACTGTGAGTGGCGCAAGCAGTGGTGCTTTTCGTGCGGCGCTGCAGCCAAACGAGCTGCCAGAGCGGAGGATCCGCACCGCCGTCGATAGGACTCCGAGTGAGGTATAAATAATTAGCGAGGCAGCCGATGCATGTGCATCGTCAGCCAGTGCACATCGAAGTTTTTGTAAGCATGCAGATATGTCCGTGTGAAAGTATTTGCCTAAACATACTTTTCCCAGTCGAAACCGACAGCTGCGTCCAAATACATTATTAGAAGTACGGTAACCGCCAGCCCATTATTTTCGATAGCCGTTTACGGAGTGGTTGTAAGGCTTTTTTTTCAGGGGCACACTCATGGCCTCAGCTGCGCAAGTACTTCCGCGTTGTATATAATGCCTTATGTAAGGCTTCTTGTTCTCCAGTGGAGTTGGTCGGCATCTGTGGTGTGAGGTCGTCGTCATTAATGGCGTGCTGTAAGTTGGTTATGTTTAGGACGTGTGGAAGCACGTCTAATATGCCCAGATTAAAGAGCAGTGATGAGATAACCGAGCCTCGTGGTGGCCATTTTGGGCATACTGAGAATGTATCAGAGCGTAGGTGTCCCATGCCTCTAATAGCGGTGCGGTCGTTGAGGGAGGCTTTCAAGTAATCGTATAGTCTTTCCCCGCCATTTATGGAGCCTTGGATTATAGCTGAATGCTAGACATGGTCAAATACTTCTTTATATATGTCACTAATAAAGAGTGTTTGTGCTGATTTGAAAACCGTTGAATTCGATCTTCTTTCATCCGCAACACAACGTCCTGTGTGAATAGATGTGGCCGGAATCTGTACGTTGTGTGGGGAAGTAATCGTTGTTTTTTTATGTACGTTGAAAGGCGGTTGTGTACTTATTGCTTCAGCAATTTAACCACTCATGATGTCAGCGAAATGAGCCGGAGATTCTCCGGCAATAACGATTGGCCTGGCTTGGGAATTAGAAGGCTGTCTGAATTTTTTCACTGTGCGGGTAAGGTGCCGGTTCTCCAAAGTCTGTTGTTATAGTGCAAGAGCTGAAATGTTAGAGGGTCCAGTTTGCGTAGTAATTTGTAGGGCGCCTGATCACGACCGGGGCGGTCTACCGGGAGAGGTTTCTTATTACTGTTTCTATTTTCTGTATGGTGAACGGGACATCCATTTCTTGGTTATGGTTACCACAACATGAAGGTTGCACGGATACTTTTGTTGAAAAGCTCACGGTACCAACGAGTATGCGGAGCTGGATGAGTTAATGGTGCTGGTTTTGTTTTAGGGCGTCGCCCTTTGGCGGCCGGCACGTGCGTTTTGCGGGGGTGACGTCTGTCCATGTCCGAAAGAGAAACCGACGCCGCTAAGGCAAAGGAGAGGAGCATCTCACGAAGGATGAGAAGGAGGGCTGCACGCACGGCTATGGCGTAATATCTCTCACTGCCTTCCCCTTACAATTTCGCCATGCGTTACAGCCAAGCAGCACCCCCTCCCTCTGAAACCTTTCCCAGCCGCTCTACCGTTTGCCGCTAACCCTAACCACGTTTCAATTGCGAGGGAGATTCTAACACGAGTTTCAACAACACGCTGGCCGCCAGGGGCAACGCGTTGCGAGATAGCAGCTATGTGGTTCCCGCCGCAAAGCGCTCGTTGATCACGTGATCATTTAGCAGGACTTAGCATATATACGCCGTGCCCTAGAAGACTGCAATTTGCGCCGCACAAATTTTTCATTAGGGAGTACAGTAACCGTCACTACAGTTTTTTTGCATGCTTACTTGATTATAAACACCCGAACCAGCGACAGAGGTGTAACTGCTGGTGCGGTCAACAGTGCCCCCACGGGGAACAAATCGCAAATGTGGACTGGGCATGTCATGCCGGCTACATTTGTTACACACGTTTCCGCTTTATTTTTATGTACAACTAGCTTGCAGCATGTCAAAATTTTAATCATATCATACGCACTTCTGTTTAATTAAAATGAAGTGCTGGCAACGAGAATTTAGATTATACACCGCATGGTGACATCGTCCTGGCTAGTCATAGTTCAGGTTAAAGTTTAGGATGAGGTCGCTAGGGTGTGTGGGGTACCGAATTGAAGACGTGGTGAGGACAACCACGTGGTACAAATAAAACAGTGCTTCCTAGTTGTAATCATGACGCTGGTTGGTAGTCATACATTAGGTCAAAATTCAAAATGATAATGCTAGGTCATGTGGGGTATCAAATTCAAGGTCTCTATGAGGAAAAGCACGTGCTACAAATAAAAGTGCTGCCTTCTTTTAATCATGACACAGTCATTGTGAATCATAAATTACGGTAACCTTCATATCGGTGCCGATAGGGCGTGTGCGGTATTCCATTGATGACGCCGAGGAGGGCGATCACGATGGACATATTTTCTCAATGTCTCGATCATGCACAGTAATGGTAAATCATAGATGTGTTGAAAATTAAATGATGCCGCTAGGTCGTACGTGGTATCAATTTAAATGTGTCGATGCGGGGAATGACGTGGGCCAAATAAGCAATGCTTCCCTGTTAAAATCATCACATAGCCGTGGCGAGACATAGATTAAAATAAAATCCAAAATAATGCTACTCGGACGTGTGTGGCAACAACTTGAAGGTTTCAATGGGCAGAATCACGGGGATCAAATAAAAAGGTCATCCCGCTTATCGCTATTCGTTAGGAGTATTTAAACTTTGCGAATACTCTTTAAATGTAGAAAAGGTAGCCATAAACAATACTGGCGTCCACGGAAACGTTTTAGGGCGCCAATGACGGCATTGTAAGATCAGTATGATCAATCAGTTCATAAGTAAAAATTCAGATTTGTGTTCAAAGCTTATTGGGGCTGTAAAATTATTAGTTTCTGGGTTCTTCGGAAAAGGGTTCAACTAAAGCAAGCACATCACACTGTGTAATGGCGAGTCACCTTTGAAGGACGGCAATATTCGAAAATACTCCTCTGGTGTTTAGAACAATCCCGTTTGCGGCTTTTGACAAGAACATTTTTAAAAATTCTTTGATGGACCAGTGTGGCTTGCAATGTCTGGGAAAACATCGATATGGGCATAGCGGGAACTTCTCGTATGGTCGGAAACTGTTAAAAGGTGCCGCCATACATCGGTAATTTACCTTGCTCGAATAACTTGTATACTTTGTTAGTTTTTAAAGAAGATAGCATTTCTTGGCCTACTTAATCCCAGAAAGTTTTGTCTGTATGTATGTATGTCTGTATGTCTGTGACTCGATACTGCCACCCAGCCAAAGTGAAACAGATTCTGCGCGATAGTCATATTTACTCACAGCCGAACCTACACATCTATGTCCTATTGAATGTTCATAATTGTCAACATTGGTGTACCAGAACAAAATATGACGGACATATAAGACACAAAATAATATAGAAGTGCCATTAACAGTGCTCCTTCATAAAATATTACAGATGCTTGATTTTCGCGAAATGAATTGCTACATCCACTGGAGAAAAAAGTCCCCTCTGTCCCCCACACTGCTGTCGCCCGCCGCCTATAGCTTCTGGCGGCATTGTAAGAAATCAAGCGGCAACACTTACGAAATGTTCCACTATGTCAGTTTTAGGTTCTTCTTGGAATGCACGTGGAGTAGCGCAGCGTGGTTATATGAAAGTTAAAGTAGCGCGCCATGATTCACGCGCTTCTCCCCTGTACGAATGCGCTGGCATCGACGCCCCCGTCCTGGAGTAGTGAAACACGGTGAATTTAAACATTGAGGCTTGAGCAAGCTTTTGCTTGACAAATTTGAAGGGGAGCCCGACGGAAGAGGAACAGCACAAGAGGTGAGCGAGAAAGGGAAGGTTGGTGTTTAATTGGCCAATGTCGAGAAAGCCTATCGCCTTCTGTCGACAGTTGCAATGAAAGAGCACATACGAGGCCAATTTTTGTGTCAATCAGTGCGAGTTATCGCAGTGAACTGCACAAAATATTACTGTTTCCTGTACAAACTATTTATTTGGCCATTGCGCGCCGTTCTGTGTTTTTGTGTTCTGTGTGGGCTTCTTGTCTCTGCAGTTTCACACAATAGCCCACAAACAGGCTCGAAAATTATTTCGTTATGTTTTTTACTTCCCCCCAATATTGGGTGCGCCCATACAATTTATGGATTAAATGTGCAGGGCACCTAAATTACTTCGAAGCACCGCATGCACGTGAATATTGTGCTGTGTATTTTACGTTTGAAATGTTAGCTTGATCTCCTGTATATAAGTGCTTTCCTGCGGCACTAGATAAAATATTTGAATGGCGTAGTGCTCCAAATATTTCTACACTGTGGGATAGAAAACCAAACTTTTCATGTACGTCTGAAAAGGCGAATTTTTTAGAGAGATGTAGTGACGTTCATCACTATAATAAGGCGCCAGCCTTTAAGCATTTCCCTCACCCTCACGGCTAATTTTGCCAAGAGCGCCTTATCCACCCTCGATGAGCCTGGGGAATCATTAGTGCGCATTAAATACATAGCAACACCACCACCATGTTAATCTTTAAAGCGTTTGAACTGTCATGGCAATAATGCGAGCAGGCGCCGCGTTTTGTGGGATAGGTGGTGTTGTTGCCCTCTTGGGACCTTCATTGCTGCCACCGTCCACCGCGCACGTTCTAGTTTTAACCGTCGCCCCGTCGCCTTCATTGGGCCGGCCATGCCGATGTACGGGCCATGCCGATGTACGCCGCTACGACGGTACAGACGCCAGCTTAATTCGGATTTGGACACTTTATTAGCGTTAAATGCACGAACGCCGCGTACGTTAAGAAACATGCGCAATACAATATATAGTTGTCTCAGGCCCAGCTCTGTTTCTGCAGCTTCCGCTCAGCGTTAATGCATAAAAACCAGTTCCTCACCTTTCGCTGCCTCCTTGCAGCGATTCATCTCCTTCCTGCTGCGATTCATCCAGGTGTTCTTGGCGTTTTGTTTTTTCTGCCCGGTAAAATAGCAGAAAGCGCTCACAAAAAATCTCAAACTACAAAGCACACTCGAAGAATCTCCAAGTACGTGAGGTGCACGCGCTCAGTTTGCCTGGGAGCAGTGGTGGCAGCGGTCACCATTATCACCATCGCCTCCTAAAATCCCACGCGGAAAACATTGCACATTACATTTCAGCTATCCGTAAACAAATATTTCTGAAGGTGAAACCAAAACAGTCTTTCAAAGCTACAGTAGAGACTGTTGGTGCAATCTGTCGGTCTTTCATGCAACAGTAGGTGCGAGATTGCGCTCATAGTAATAAATAAAAATGGGTTTATTTGGTCCAAAGCTTTCCTATCGACGGCGCCAAAGTAAATCATTTTTATGTGTTTAAAAAGTGCTGTTACGCTTTTGATTTTTGTTGTACGCGCTCATGGAAGTCCAAGTATTCATTCACTACCGTTATTTCTGCCTTGACTTTTCTGTTTTCTTCTCCATTTTACTTGTAAATTCGATGTGCACCAGGTTGAAGGTGAGGACGATGTTAATCATTTGGGACTATATTTGACAGAACACAATATTTCAATTTCCTCTTTCTTTCTATTGAACTTGGGGATGTATAGGGGCGAAGCCCCATAGAATCTGGGGGTGTTGCGTCTCCTGTTGTCGTCGTTACAATCGTCGTCTAATGTAGTCATGGTAGTAAAACACCGGTAAACTGATTTACGCTTCGCGCCCTAGAACGTAACGCGTTTAAAAGGCATCGGTACAATCGTTTACTCCTCACGCTATAGAGCTTCGCGCTTCAAACACCTGATCTTTTAAAGCAAAGCTGTATACCTCTACCTCCACACGGTTTTATCTCCGTTGATAAACACGCCAACCCGCCAAAAATACATTTATACACTGCATGCTTCCCCTCTCCCCAGGTGCACGTTAGTGGAGACAGTCCAAGATTTTCCTTTTGCAAATAAATATTGTACACTCTCTTGAGATGGCAATCCGGCCGATGTCTCTTGAGATGCCTCCGATTTCTCTGCATTCACAATTCTTTTGAGGATTGTGGCAAATAGGGACAAGCAGCACCGACGACCTGTTGTTGTTCGTTTTGTGCACAGCTTCCTTTCCCCTGAAAGATTTCAAAATTTACGTTATTGCATCAAGTGCTTGCCAACGCCAAGTTCTTCAGGCCTGTCCGGCTGGAGTTCCAAGGAACAAACTGTCTAATTGGGCCTTACCGGTGAATGGAATAAATTACCCGTCAACGCAGGTGTTTGGTGAGGACGGAAGAGTGAGACAAGCATTCTAATGATTTTAAAGAGAGGACAAACTCTCCTTAGTCGATCGTCTTCTTTATCCTAATCGAAACAGCGAGGCACACACACCCACACGCACACACTCACACGAACACACGCACACACAACAGAACACACAGGACACAACACACACACAGACGCGCCGCGCACAAACACACACAAAACCCAACACACACAAAAAACACACGACACACCCACCAACACACACCAAACAACACACACACACAACGCACACACACTGTATGACATCATGTTTTATGGTGGTTTTCAGAACTTTGTCCCAGTGTGCAATATATTGCCCATCTGATAACTTTACAGTGACAGGTCATTGCAAATAAACAATGCATCAGCATTATCTCTGTGCTCTAATAAATTCAATTATTCAGACAGGCTGACAGACAGAAAGACTGTACAACTTTATTTGGCCACAGCTGGGGCGATTAGGCCGGCAACGTTTTCTCCGTTGTCAGTCGCGCAGCAGGGCCCCTTTTAGGCAGGGGTCCGGTTCCGTTTGCCAAGCGGGCCAGGTCTTCTTGAAAACAACTGCCGAAATAAAAAGTATAAGAAACATCACAATCTCTAATGTGTGGGGCGTAGACGTTTTTTTTTTCTTTTCCACGTGATAACTTATAAATTCATACCTCATGGATACCTGCTCAACTTATGAGTTAGAATGACGTTTACATACCACAGAAGAAAAGCCTTAGGAAAAGGCAGATCCGTCTAGAAACTAGCGTCCAACAATAAAGGCGCACACTGCGCCTGCATGGCATCTACTTAATCGAACATGACCGCGATTTGAGATCAAGCAACCCATTCAGAGTTCTAACTGACGGCGGCTGAGCTGAAAAGGATATCAGCACATTAGCTGCTAAGCACTTGAATGGCAATACGCACTTTTTGAGGGACGTTGAAAGACGCAATATGTCGAATCAACCGCGTTTTGAACATAGCATGCCAAGAAATCACGACCACCAAAATATCTGTGGGGCACCAGATCAGAGGGTTGTCCTTAAGTGGCATTTATTCGATGCCAAGCTTCTGATGGTTTCGTCCGATTTAACTGCTTTCGTCCAGACCTTTATTTCGATATTCTTCACGCCCTGACGACATCACTGTGAATTTAAATCAGTTTAATACTAGCCTTGACTACATCCTGATAATAAGCCCGAAGCATTGTTTATGTATTAGCGGTATTTTGGTCATTGATACATTAAATTATAAAAACCCACTCCTAATGGCCATATATTTGCATAGGGGGGCATATCCATACTCTTTTTTCCCTAGAACAATAAAAGACCGAAATGTATTATCGAATGCTATACCTGATTCTCGAGCTGCAGAACATTTTGAAAACAATGTTACAAAATATTTTCAAGTGAATCTTCGTGAACGGTGATTGCTTTTTTGCGTGTGTGTGCCTGTGTTCTATTTCAAATTTGAATGTATTTGCTGTAACTTGTCTCATGTACGTTGTAGGGTGTAATATTTTGAAGTGTATTTTGTGATGTGTCTGATGTAGCATGTAAGTTGTAGAATGTAGTACAGTGATGCATTCTTTTTGTATCAGCTATTCATTTTTTCTTTACACTTGACAAGACGGTTGTTATGTCAGTTTTCTACCCCACCCTGTAACGGCCCAATCGGCCAACAATGCCTGGAAATAATATAATAAATAATATTATTATTTTATGTCAACCCAATCTATTGCTTACTCTGACTATCTGATAACTATACGTTGAAGGCATTTTTATTTATTGCACGTGATTTAAAATAGAAGACCTTTAATTTTATCCCGTTCACGATCTATCCGCATCATTTTGAATTTTTGCCCATGCTATAACCCACCATAACTCTCTCTGGCAAAAACCAGGACGACTTCTCATTTATCACACCTAGTTTTCCCGATTTAAAACTTCAATTTTATGCCCCACATGCCTTAGCCGCATCCAAGTCTACCTTAAACCAATCCACGAGTGACCACTACAGACGCGGGAATGTAACCAGAACAAATCTTTATTTGTAGTACGCGATTGCCCTCACGGAAACGTTAAACTTGGTAACCCACAAGCCCAAGAGGAATCATTTAAAAGTTTAAACCTATCGATGACTAACCATGCATATCTCCCGAATTCACCCGAAAGACATATGTTCACTTATCCCATTTGAGCCCCCTGAATGATACCGTTAATTTGATACCCAAAAAAACCTAACGCAACCCAAATAATTTTAACATAATCTAGGACTCACCATGGCTACCTCATGACTATAACGCAGTAGAATTCTTCTATTCACCTCGCGAATTCCCTCCACGTAACCTGGGCGCGATTCGCGGCCGAGGCGGCCGCTTTTCTGTTGGGTACGGAAAGCAAAAAACGCCCAATCCGTCCCAGCTTTCTGCACACATTAAAGATTCCCGGTGGGTCAAAATTATTCCGGCCCTCACTGCGGGACGCCTCTCCCTGTACTGCGTCAGCGCGCTACACCCTACAATCCATCATCAATCAATCAATCTCAATCAATCAATCAATCAATCAATCAATCAATAATCAGTCAATCAATCAATCAGTCAATCAATCAATCAATCAATAATTTAATTAATCAAACAATCAATCAATCCATTCCTTCAGGTAGACCCTTTTTGGTACCCTACACGCGGTAGTGGCCCTGTAATAAATTTTTCCCAATCCCCTACCACTATGAATGCCTGATGACTATAACCATAAAGCCCTTTTGCATTTTTTCATCCCAATTCCTCTGAACGAGACCCTATTTTGATAACCCACACGCCCTAGCAGCAACACATTGGATGTTTATCCCAATCTACGACTCACAAAGATTAACTCATCACTAGGAACAGGAAGCATTTTTATATATTCACCTGCAATTCTCCTATCGACATCTTTGATACCTTATGCGACCGAGCACGTGTATTTTTAAGTGTATTCCACTCCAGTCCCACCAGGCCCATGCCATATTAACGTTCAAGAAGCATTTTTGTGCTGGCCCATTATTACTCCCCTTCATCTAGACCTTTATTTGATACCCCAGACGCTCTACGCTTCTAATTTCAATTTTCTGCCAATCTAAGATTCACCATAATAATTTCATGCTAATATTCAGCAAGCATTTTTTAATTTCCTGACGTGATTCCTCTGATTGAGACCTTTAGATAGACGTACCACACGCTTTAGTGGAAACAATTTGAATATTAACCCGGTTTATGACTGACTATGACTATCGCCTGGCTATAACCATAAAACTTTTTTTATTTATCCTGTGTGACTCCCCTCAAATGGACCTTTATTTTGATACCCCGCACATCCTAGCCGCACCAACTTCAATTTACTACCATTCACCTTCAACTCACCTTCACTTTCTCATTGCACGGTCATTATTTGAGGATAACGGTGGTCGCCAGGATCCTTCAATTTACACCTCATTTAAGACGGAGAAGGGGGCGGTGAGTCCCCGTCACCCCCTTTCCCCCCTGACCTTCAACTCTCCCTTTGTGACCCTTAAGATATCGTAAACACTTAACAGGAGCAAGCGAACCACCACCATCTAACCGCTTTTCAAAGGTTCCATCAGGAGGAAAAGGCTGAATAAGAATCATTTTATAATTTCACTGGTCAATACTAACGTCCAGGTGCTCAGAGCGGTAGAGAGCAAATGACGATTATCATTACGATTGCACCAAAAACGCTTGACGATCAGAAACCGCACAATAAGACAATGCGCAACGTGAATCCTGCCGCATCGGCACGGAGCCCGAATTCCGAGCCGTACGTGCCGCATGAAAATGAACAGCCAACTGGCATACCCGTCATGTTACATTGCTGGTATTGCGTGTTGCCATTAAGCACTACCTCAAGAATAGTAGGCGCTCTCGTCGTCATCACGCGCTTCAAACATTCAGAATACCATTGAACTTGCAACCGAAAACTTAGTCATGCTTTGATAGCGTCGCGAAAACTGGGAGGTGCTTTTCTTTCAGAAAAAGCTTAACGTACTTGAATTAGAAAAGCAGCCAGCGCGGAAGAAAGACTACATCGTTAGGGGCCGTGTACTGCCAGGCTTGGTGTTTTCCATCGATCGCAAAAAGCGGGAAACTCACATTCTCGAGATTTTGAAGGTTCAAATGCCGGAGTTGCCGAACTACATGGTTGCAAGTCAAACTACGCTGTTTTCGTTAATTATGGACGGTTTCCTCACTGCTCCGTTTCCCTGGTTGTTACATTTTATTTTGCCGGTCGGTGGAAAACGTACAAACGGGGTTTCAAAGCATGTAGTGTAATGGAAGACATGCCTTTCCTCACATTCACAACGGAATTTAATCATTCATTGGGGTATTTGAACTGAAGGATGCACTTCTGCGTAAAACTCAAATCTTATGATAACTACTTTGGCGTATTCTCATTTCTGCTGAAATTCACTCAGGCCGGCTCAGCTGTTGCAGCATCACGCCGACTTTCCGTGGCACAGCCTCAAGTGTTCTCATGCAGTCTGACTTGGAGTCAGTTTTATTCGAGTTCAAACTCACTTGGAATCTTTCGTGCTCAAGCTTACTCGCGTTCTGGAGAACTCGAGCTCAGTCTGCCTCAAACTCGATTGGGATCATTTGGGCTCAAACTATATCGGGCTCTGCTCAGTAAAACTCAGTCGGATCACACTTTGGATGAAAATTACTCTGGCTCAGTTGGACTGACGCTAAATGGTGATCAATAGGGCTCAGCCTCACACAAGCTCATACGTACTCAAACTAATCGGGCTCAAACTCACTCGGACTCACCATGGCTCGAACTCTCTAGCGCTGAAATTCAAGACGGCACACTCGTGTCACGCGCACTCAAACTCACACTTACTCCAACTCACGCCGGAATTTGAGCCAGAATCACTCTGAGGGATCGCACTGTTGGGCGAGTCTGACGATATCTGTTGCTGAGACCCCACCAGATTAAAAAAAAGGGATACCTGCCACGACACGTAATGATAGAGTACGGTACCACGTTAAAAATTTTTGACACTGATTTTACCTCTATACAAACCTCAGAAAAGCATTTTTCTATGTACAAAGTACACGGAAAGTGTACGGAAAAGTTGAAGTGGTTGCCTTTGTTTTACTTAAGCCTTCCGGTCTAGAGGATGTCAATTTGTGCCCCCGCGAAACAAATGACTCTAGCGCATGGAGAGAAAAACCCAAATCAAATTTTCTGGAAAAAAGTCCTTCAAAGATGCTTTTGCGAAAGCTATCCTTATTGTTATGTTTTAGCGGAAGTGCATGTAACAAGAAAGAAAAAGCCCGAGTGAATACAAAACGACGTTCGGGTAAAAATAAATAGAGGTCATTGCTTTATCCAAACATTATCTGTATTAATTGCGCCAAGGCTGCGTAACAAATCGGTATCATTCAGAATTCCCGTAATTCCGTATAAACGGAACTTTTCCCATAGGAATCGAACACCCAACTCTCGCTGTGGGCCGCTACAGGCAAGTGAAGAGACTACCATAGTACGGAAGGCGGCATCCATAGCTTGCTTTAAAATCTTGATGCTTCTAAAAATATTCTTGGCATTTCGACAAGAAAAATATAAAATTAGGGTGTTTTGGTGGCCTTTCAACTGTGTTGATTTTTAGCACGTATGATCGGCGGGATTTGCCCACTAATAATATGTTTATTTCGTTAAAGTAAACGTATAATTGGACGTTGCGGATTTGTGTGGCTCGAGTCATCACCTCCCCATTTGCTTAATGCTTTTGTCGGCATTTAGTCATAAATTGTCTTTCTAAATTTAATAGGTACGTCACTGGTCTTGAGAGGCTCAGACATGTGCCTGCCTGATAAATGTACGTTGAAACTTTGTTTGAATGCTCCAAGTGGTCGAAGAGAAACCAATTTGCTGAGAATAAAAACACCAAACATGTAAATAAAAGTTGACGTCACTTAGACTTTATAGATTTCTCAGCGTGCTGGGTCACGTTTGAATTTGTTTGCAATGTTGCAGCAAAGGGGACATTTCCTTGCGGGAAGATCCAAGAGATTGATTTTAAGAGCTACAAAAATTATACTGCGAGTCGGGATTGTCTCTTGGCAACCACTTTTTGCGTTAAACAACGGTGCTTGCTATTTCCACAAATCCTGGTGAATACAGCCATTCGGAAAGAGTCGAATTCGAAAATCCAGCTAGGTCTTTTGAAAGCAGTACCTATTTCAAGCTTTGCGATCCTTCGGTGGTAGTGGTTGCGTCATTGGTAGTGGTAGTGGTTGTGGTTGTGGTTGTGGTAGTGGTTGTGGTAGTGGTTCTGGTAGTGGTTGCGTCATTGGTAGTGTTTGCGTCATTTTCTGTTGAAACAATCCCTTCGTAATAGAGGGGTTAGATGTGCGCTGAGTAATCTTGAGAATATAACGCTTGCAGTTGCGTCGGCTAGTGTGAGTTTTGCTACAGAGGGTTCCTGTGTTTTAAAGCAAAGGCTATCTTAGGGCCCGATGACGTTCTGAGAAACAAGTACTTCGTTTCCCGAAATACCGCTTGGTAGACCAAATGATCTGGTGAGCTCGCTGGCCAGAACAGATTATATTGTGTCATAACGATTCCTTCGAAATCGCAAAACCGGAATGGTTCTGGATGAGACTAAACACGCATCTATCAGAAAAAAGGATTAGAATAGCATATTATTATGTTGTAAACTAGATATTACTATGCATTTAAATTGTTCGGAGATGGATTTTCTAAGTGTTTGAAACATCGCCAAGTTACTTCTACGTTCGAAATTTCAGGCTTTAGAGGTTTGACGATTATTTGGACGCACTTTTAGCGCGGGGTAGACGGATTTTATATTTCGCAGTTTTTTTAGCTTTCTATAGGAAGGGATGATAACATGTTTGCTCGCAGTGTTGCACTTTGGCTTTCCTTGCAACTTCACTTGCTGTGTACTTTTCAATAAACAATATCCGCAGCCTCTTTTCACTCTAATATTACCAGTCAAGCACAGTACACAGGCATCCAACACGCACTACATGGTTTCTAATGATGGAAGAGTCCCATCATTACAATTGTATTTACACTAATCAGAATGTTTCGTTTTGTTTTTACTGTTATCATGACTGCGAAGCTCAGTCACTGTATACAGAAACCATATAAACTAATCACAAATACATTTTTCTGGTTTTTGCAAGGAGCACACTCAGAGCACTTAGGGAAGGCTCCAGTGATCAGATTTTGTCCTGTAATTGCCCCCGTCATAATCAGTTTCTTATAAGGCCTCTTGGTATTGCCTTGAAATAGCCCATTTTTTCCTCTTTCAAGGCGTGGGCGCCCCCCGAAAAGGGGACTTTCCCTTTCTCTCCGGTCTGGTGTCGGCTTGACGACACTGCTCCTTTGTGGAAGACGCGTATTGGCAACCCCGCCACCCGCCTTACTGCACGATCATTCTTCCGCCCTCTTCAAACGTCGTCTTTCGAGGGAGCGCTTAACTTCTTGTGCGGCCGACTCCTGGCATTAGTCCTGGCACCGTTGTCATCTGCTGGCTTCCGGGGCTTTTAGATGCGACTGCATCTCATTCAATCGCCTTGTCCCTCCATGCGGCGTTGCCCGTACACACCCCTCCCCCTACACTATAAAAAAACAATAGTTAGTGGCGCCCGGTTTCGATTCCACGACCCTGTGGGCGGAACACGAGCTACATGGTGCTTGCAAATCAGCCAAGTAAAATGTGTCTCCAAGAAACTCACCTCAATTCCAAAAAAATGCTTAAATAGGTATATAATATTCAGAAAGGACAGTGTTGTCTGCACACCCTCTACGGGTGCTGTGGCCCTTGTTTACCCAGGTCATTGAGGCTGTAGCTATCCGTACGATAATATTCCATAGGTTTATAACAGTGTCCTCCATTCACATTCCTCCGGATCTTGCACTTTTGAGCTCTGACTTCGAGGCGCTGGTTTAACAGCTTCACCAACCATACATTCACCAAGGCGACCTGAATGCGCACAATTTTTGAGGTGGCTAAACTCGCAAGGATGCCCGAGGTCGCCTGAGAGAGAAGTTTTTAACATCCTATGGAGCATGCCTTTTCAATAAGAAACATCCTACATACCATATATTAGGACACAACCCATACTAATTTCTTAACTTGGGGGCTGGTTCCGCAGTTCTCTCTTCTCGTCTGGAGTGGGGCGTGGGCACGTGCCCATATAGTAGTGACCACTTCCCAACATCACTAACATATATAGGTAAAGGACAACGCAGTCCATCGGCCCATAATAGGTTTATTGATTCAAAAGCAAACTGGAGTAAATTCACAGATACAACAAAATTACAGCAAACAGCCAAAGCACGTTTACATAAAAAAGAAGCCGCCCACCTCCTCATGGCCCACATCCTCGATGCTGCCAGAAAGTCCCATCTTCAGGCCTCCGCTTCCTCGCGCAACCCAAGGAGGCTCTGGTGGAAGAGCACTGCAGGCGAGCACGAGAGGCCCAAAACAAGGCGTGGGGTGTCCTTCGCCAGAACCCCACGCCGAACAACCTTGTATCTTTCAAACGGGAAAAGCGCTTGGGAAATGCGTGCACCATGAGGGAAAAAGGGACAGTCGGGGCACCTTCCTCACATTCATTACTCATACACCGACACTCACGTATTCCGCGTGCGTATACAAAAACTCCAAGAAGAACAAACGCATGCTGCCCCTGGTTAGTGCAACAGGGGACACACTGGAGGACCAGGCTAACACACTCGCACAACCCTTCCAACTTGTGTCCAGTTCAGCACACTACATCAACACTTTCATAAAACACAAAACATCCTGTGAGAAGTCTTTGCGTGATAGTAACAAGTCGAGTACATCTTATAACACCCCCTTCTCACTGTATAAGCTTAATAGTTCACTCAATAGTTGTAAATATTCAGCTCCAGGTACAGTCAACATTACATACGCTTTGATACAGCACTTACACGCAGACACACTTTTAACACTCCTTCACCTCTACAACAAAATATTTCGTTTAGGGCGCCTTCCATAGTCTTGGCGGGAGGCCATCGTAGTGGCCTCCTTTCAGTTTAAACTGGAAGAGGGGAAGGACACTTCCTCTCCCGCAAGTTATCGTCCCATCGCCTTGACAAGCTACCTGTGTAAGCTGCTGGAGAAGATGATCAATAGGAAAACCGATGTACTTCTTAGAGTGCAAAACGTCTTCTCGAGAGCTAGCAGGCTGGCTTTAGGGCGGGGAGATCCACCAATGACCAGTTGGTTGTACTGGAGTCCCACCTTAACGATGACTACGTACATGGCCAATACTGCATCACAGTAAGTTTTTAACGGAAAAGTCATACGGTACAGCATGACGCTATTGCATTCTTAAGAGAACTCAAATACTTTGGTATATTAGGTAACACGCTGAACACTCGTTCCAGTTGCCTGTCTGAACGAACATTTTGTGTTAGAGTCGGTTCGATACTTTCAAACGTTCATGTGCAAGAAAATGGCGTGGCCTCGAGGTGGCGTTTTGTTGTTCACCTTATTTATTGTGAATATGAGCTCCATCCGTAAGGAACTGCCGCCAACCATCTCCTGCTTGATGTATGTACATTACGTTCAAACATCTTTTAAATCATGTAACATATCTATATGTGAACTTCAGGTGCAGCTTGTAGTCAACAAACTTTTCTCGCCTGTCAGAATAAAATGGGTTTACACTTCATCCTTCTAAAAGTACCTGCGTTCAAGAAACGTGGGATGCAATCAGACCTCCATGGCGACGCGATTCCCGTAAAAAGGAACACAAGTTTTTATGTGTGGTCTTCTATGAAAAACTCACATTCGTTCCACACATCAAACAACCAAAGCATAAATGCCTCAAAACGATAAATATTTCAAACGTCCTTTCACACCAATCCTATGGGGCCGATAAGCAACTCCTTGGGCGCGTTTTACCATTTTAGTGGTATCTTGTTTTTACCATGAGAGTGTTTTGTACGGGCCAGCCATGAAAACAGCACCTAAAATGCTCGACCAAGTTCCTCACTTTGGGCTTTGGCTCTTTTGTCGCGCATGCCGTACTAGCCATGTCCAGAGTCTTTACGCCGATTGTGACAAATGGTGCTTATCACACCAGCAAACCTATGTTGACTTGTTCTACGCCTTTCAAATTTCATCAATGAACCAGCATCCTTTTAAACCTTTTTTGAATGATACATCCAAATGCCAGATCTTATTAAATCGCCCAAGCGTTTCTGCACATTTCTCACTGAGAGTCACAGGGCCGGTGTCTGAACAGACTGCCTCCTTTTTTAGATACATCTAAAACGTCCTGTAGCATGCTTTTACCCCCATTGCCAGTTCACCCCGCGCTATGCGGCTTGTTATTCGTAAACACTGAGAAACATTGGGTTCCATAAAGCGCGATTTTTTAGCACTTCTTGTTTTTGCAGTATGAATATCATTGTGCAGAATTTTACAGGGTTGCATCAAAAACAACCTCCTTTGTGCCTTGTGCTGCGCACGGTACCAATTTTTCTGCCACTAGAACTATGAATATAAACACCACTATGTTTACGGCGGAGTCATATAGAACATAATGTCCCCAAGTTTGTAATTTATTCCGACCCGTTGAAGGTGGGGAAAGAATTGTCAGACACGAAGTCGTCCAAAAACTGTGAGATCTATCTCGTCCGAAAGACCATTATCTCTGCATACACCTCAAATCTTGAACTGGGAGTGTGTTGGGTCCCTGGCCACTCTGGAGTAGCCGTAATAAGACCGCAGATCAGATGGCCGCTGCTGCTGTACTTTCAAATACACTGCACATATAAACTTTACCCTACACTGACCTCAAGCCACACATCAGAAAGCACCCTCGCAATACATGGCAAGAAGACTGGAATACCGAGACAGACAAGTTACACCTCATAAAACCACACTTGCGGCCATACACTACGGAAACACGCAACAGACACTCGAAAGTCGTCCTGGCAGGGTGACGGATAGCACACACATGCGACGCACTCACACCTGCTCACTGCGTCTCAAACACCCTTGTGTAGCAGGTGTGTGGGGCCAATCTGTAGTAAACATCCTATTCACATGCAAGGCACTCGACACAACAAGATACGACACTTCAGAAAACTATTCCAACAACACATTTATCTGCATCCACCTTTGTTATTGGATGATGATGCCATGGTTTCTGTGAAACGTATTTTTAAATATTTGTGTGATGCTATGTTTTTAAACCTCCTTTCCTATTATGCATAATCAAAACTGGCCCTATACACTAGGCATCACTATTGCTTTTGATTTATTTTAGTGTTATTCTATCTTACACAATTTATCACGAACTTTTTCTGTGATCTACTTCTGTTTGGCCCTGTTTGCACCCCCTCCCCCCCCTTGGCCTTGCGCCAAAAAAATCTAACCACCATCAGGACCGATACAGTTGTGGAAGGGCGTGACATTGCCTGCGGTAAAGAGGAGGGTGCATAACGCGGCAGTGTGCCACAAGACAACGGCATTTCGGCAAAATTTGTAACAAAGCAAGCAGACACGCGCCCATTTATACTTTAGAAATGTCAGATTGTATACTGCAACTGCAACAAAAGGCGGTTTTGCCACAAACAAGCAAATTCACCATGCTGACCTAGATAAAAATTCTAAGACCTCGAAAGCTATTAGTGCGTCCAACGTTGGCTGAAACTGCGTCCAATCGATTAGGAACCCTTGAAAAACCATAATCGGAATTGAAGAACGAACACATGCGATACTTTTTGCCTCACTAAGTATACGCATATTCACATGACCTACACTTACATTAATCAGGGTCTAAGTATACTATTGTATCCTTCTTTGGGATTGTTGCCTGTATTATTTTGTCTATAACTGTTCTTTTTTCGCAATGTGGGTTTCGACACTCCAAAAAAAGCTCGGTTTCACGCACGGATAATTGGTTCAGAGATTTTTATCAAAGCTTTTCTAGCGATCAAACAGCCTACGGGGACGTTCATTAGTTCTTTGACAGAACGGCATCGCTGCACTAGGAAAGCTTTCGCTTTAGAAGTTTTGTGTATTCGTAATAGTAACACGTGGCGCAAGTTGTGTACATCACATTTTATCAGACAACTGCCACCATCATAGTCAGGTTTTTTTTTGGCAAACATGGTCGGTATAAATTTTGTGATGTGATGGCCCATTTTTTAACGGTGCCCATACTGCCGTCAGTTGCGCGTCCGGCACTACACAGGGCTCGTTCAGGCACCCTACTGTAGTCTCGCCGCCATCGTTGTTCGCAGGCTCATATTATACAGCGAAGCGGAATACTTGTATATTTCCACACATTTTTCTTGAGCTTACCGCAACATACGATGCGTCATTGATTTTGAAAAGTTACAGATGACATCTACGTTTACTTGTTGAGATCTATGAAGCCTTTAAAACGAAGTTGCTGCGTTTTCAATGTATGCTCTAAAGACACTAATATTCAGAGAAGAGAGAGAAAGTAGCGGCAACAATTTTTGTTTGCCGTGGCACAGGAAGGATTGAGGCCACCTAGAAGCCGGCTGAAAAGTTGCACCTGCAGAGTGTTGTTTCAGAAAGCGACAGTGCCAGTGTTTAAAGGTTTCTTCTCTAGCGTCGTGACGAGTTTGAACTTTTTGGCATTTTTCTAAGCGGAAGGGGGGCACAGAGAAGCCTTTGAATGTGTAAGATAAGGTTGGAGTTCCGGAAAGGGAGGAAAGCAGATAGTAAGAAACTCAAGGCTCGAGCCCGAATTTAAAAGCCCCAGACGCAGCGGGTTTTTTTCTGGCTCTCAGAATAAGCTCACGCCAGTATGGTGATGAGGTGGTCAGGGATGCTCCTTATGCTCCGACGGAAGTATAACATGTGATGTTTTACTTGGTATTTCTCTGAACTTCAGTTTGCATAGACTTAAATATCAGCAGTTTGCGATGAGGAGATCGTAAGTTTTCCGTGCATAGCAGTCATTGTATTGTCGGGCGTTTGCTATAATAATTCAATTTACATAGATTTAAATACAGCAGTTTGCGATGAGCAAATCGTACGTTTTCCGTGCATATCAGTCTTATAGTATTGTCGTGCATTAACTGCAATACATATTCCCCTTCTACATTATTCGTATATGTGTTGGTTCGTTCCCTGGGCCGAGCTTGGGATTCTTCGACGATGACCTCCTATTTGGCATGGCAACGAATTAACCGCGTTCGCGCGCATTTTGTCAGCGGCGGCGTAACCTTCCATACTATCATTTCCGGGTGTCGAGGTGAAGTGAACTGTCATCATTGTAGACGGAAGAATGTTTTAAGTGTTTGGGTAGTCTGCCTGCGCGAGCAGGTCCAAAAAACCTTTGAGAGTGCGTAATGATGCTCATGCTGATATGTGGTTGTTTTGATAGTCGGGTAGCCGACCTATTTGGTGATCGCGAGAAGTGGCATTATTAGGGATGCCTTATATGCTCTCCTCATGATGGTGTTAATTTATTTCAATTCAGTGTAGGTAAACTTCTGGTACGGCAGGCGTGATGAGGGTCTGCATAGGTGTTGCCATTTTTTTTCTCCCTTTGTAGACCCTTTCCAGGCGAGCTGCATTACAATGTGGTCCGAATGGGTGACGACTTTTCATTTCTTAGTGATAGTAAGATCAATTCTGCCGCTTCTCTGTAGTGCCATGCCAAAACCGTTGATAAAATTCATCGGTTCATGTCTGTGATTTTGTAACGTGAGCTACACTGACCGAGGTTGGGCAGTTTTGCGTGGCTCCTGGAGAGGCGTGCTGCGGATGCGCAGAAGCAGTGAGGACACACGGGGCACAGAACATTGCTCACTGCCTGGTGTCTCTCACACACCCCACGCGCCCAGCGTCCTCGCCGACCTCCGTTCCGCATGTGGCGGCCCTGTCCAATTGATGAAGATGCGAAGGGTGGCCGGTTGTAAAACCGATGTCTCGTGTGTCACAGCAAGGCCAGGCTGCGCCTGGGGAACCAGCTTAACTCTTGTGTGATGGGATACGCTGCACCGGAGCCGCTTGATAAATGTACATGTGCCACATTATGCGTATACCGTGTGTGTGTCATTGAAGCAGCAGTAAGCATGATAACCAAAGTAATCCTAGACAAACCGGAATGCTAAGAATAGCCATGTGAACCGTAGCTCACGCTACGTATATCCTAGCGTAGCCGAACTGAGCCACTGCTATTTTTTTTACGTATCCGTTCTCTCGTACAATATCGTGACCTGTTTTAGCAAGATTTTTGAATTGCGCGAATTCGCCAGAGGTCGTTTTCTGAACAGAGCTTGCACCTGTGACAGGGCCACCAGAAATCTCAAAAGTAATTTAAACATTGGCCTTTTACACACCCTGTGCCCTGTTTCATTTCTTATTAGCAGACATTTAGGTTAGTATGCGATACTGAAATCGGCCATCCTTGCTTTTTCAGAGCTTGGCGTTAATAGTTCGTGTTAGCGGTAATGTTTAAGGTTAGCGTTAAAGATTAACGTTAATTTTTCGCTAATCCTTCGCACATATTTTATTTCACCCGTTATTTATGAGGTGAGGCAATGTTCACGCCGCATTAGTTTCGCTGACTGCAGAGCTTCGGTGTGATGGCGTAAGATACAGCAGCGGCTCGGCTCTATATCTGCTGAGGATACGACTGCTCATACGGCGTATAAAAGACCTTGCTGCGCAGGCGTGGCCACCGCTGAAATCACGTATCGTTTATTTTTCCTCCGCTGTATAAATAGTGTCCTTCTTTTCCTATTCCAGTTGTGCTATGGGGTATTCCAGATTCGCGTAAGCACTGGTATGTCGCTGCACCACTAGTAGTTTCAGGTTGGCACAGGTGACGTACAGCTGTGGACACTTGAGGAGCGCGGCTCATTGTGGATGGCTGGCAGGCACGGGGAAATACAAAAAATTACATCTTGCCGTAGGGGAACCCTGAGTAGTATGCAAAGCAGCCATGGGGTCGATTCAAGTGCCCATTGGCTTTCATTTCGTCGTTTCCGTTAGGTTGAGGTACGTAGCTACCGTGATATTTACAGTTAGGTTTCCATGGTAACTACCACACTTTTCACTTACCGGAACTACGAAATGGGAAATTGCGTTGAGCCCATGGCTGTTCCGCATATTACTCAGGGTTCCCCTACGGGAAGATGGTGTTTTTATTAGATGCGACGGGGCTATGTCACTCCCTTGTCGTTGTTGCGCCGTCCACACCCCCAATGCGCATTCTCGTCTTGCTGAGCGCCCGGTGGTGTCTTCCCCTTTAATGGCTCCTGGAGCGGCAGTGTTACCGGTCTCTTCCTGGGCCGGCACGAGATGAGCCGAGCATGTGCAGTGGGTGTGTGAACGCCGCCACAAGGGAGAGACATAGGCCAGACAATGAGATGCTGGAGCGACAGTATTGCCGGCGTCTTCCTGAGCCGGTACAAGACGAGCATGCTTCCCCTTAAAGGGATCCTAGAGCGGCAGTGTTTCCGCTGTCTTCCTTGGCCTGCGGATGGATGGACGACGGACGACGGACGACCGAGCCGAGAGCAAGAGATGCTTTGCATCTAAAATTACCCTAATTAGGCTATCGCGTTAAAATCAAGGCAAAGAAAACCACCACTTTGACTGAAAACCGATCAATTGACTTAAAAAGCTGCACTCAGGATATAGCGGTTTCAAAAGTTTCGGTGCACGCTGTAATCACTGCCAGGAGAATATTTCGGCCTAATATTGCGACAGAGATATATTCACAACTTTTACAAGCACCGTGGATGCCTGTCGCTAGTGCCCATCCTTTGCTTCCATGCCACAGCTTTTACACACTTGAAAACACTTGTTTTCTCAAATGGCTCTCAAAGTGTAAAAAACTTGTTGTACACTTGTTTTCCTAAATGGCTCTCGTATGGCAGGAGGCGTTGCCCAGTTCAGAGCTGTAGTGCCATCATGCACAGCCGCCTTACCCACTCCCTTTGTTGTGTCGCGCTTTGGTGGCGCGCCGGCAGTACCGGTGGCAGCGGCTTGCAGGTTTGATACTTTTTGTGCACTTTTGTGCGTTATTCACAATATTGCAGAAAAATACACTCAGGTAAAGGCCGGCATATTTGGGGACACCGATGATCCCGCTCAGTGAATCCCGCTCAGCTGGGCGGCTACTTGGTAGTGTTTACCGCGGTTTTTGAACTGTTCCCGGCTTACACTGTCCTCTCTCTTGTAAGGATAGTGTTGCGTTGACGTTACGCCAAAGAATGTACGCCCGCTAAAGCGCAGAAAATAAAGACATGCAATACTGGATGCTATACGTGTAAGAATTCGAAGCTGATCGCTGCGGAAGCTGTCGCTTACGAAGTAAACGTGGCGCCCGGCTGTCCGCTTTCAAGAACGCGGACTCCAATACACACTCTGTGCTCTCCAGAAACAGAGTATAAGAAATAAGTAAGGGTTTTTCAAGGAAATTGGGAATTTTCAGTCCACTATTAAAAATCGTGCCACCTTTCCGGAGCACCTGAAATAGTTTGGATTGAGGTTTTGTTCGCAGTTACAGTTTAGAAAAAGCCGGCACCCAGATTGAGATAGACAGAGAAAAATGAACAAGGACATTTTTTGACCAGCCTCCAAATGTCGCTGCTTCCACAGTTCAGGTAGGAATGTTACAATTTTGCTCGAGCGATTTTCTGAACGAGAACCCCCCTTCGTCTAACGTGGACAAAACAACTTAAGGGCATTTAGTGTGCGCGAATTTCTAGTAAGTCGTAGTCAATAAAGAAAGATTTAATAAATTCTGTCACATTACAAATCACTCTACAATTTAATGAGCATTCTGAAGAAGCGGCAGATTCCATATGTTCCTTTCAATAAAAATTGTAGGTCTGCCACCGATTTGTATGCAAATGGTAAGGAAAGACAACCATTTTCTCCCTGACTGCCACACCTCTCCTAATCTTTATCTCCTCAGTAGCCTCTGCTGCCTCCCTTGCAACCGCTCATGGTATTATCCAGCACTCTGCTCCATCCCATGACAAAATCCAATTGAACCGCGCGAAAGTGAATGAAATTTTCCCGCAGTACAAATTTCCGGAGGCCACTGATAGGAAGCTTTCTTTCTGTTGTTCCTGCAATATCACAATCAAAAAATGCCGAGCAATCACCACTAAATTGGAAACCAAAAAAGAGCGAAGCATGCAGTCCGTCAGTGTATTTTGGCGCCTTCGCATTTTTCGCCAAGCCAAACGATCCCGTTGGGAGTAAAGGTATACAGCTTTTCTGTAAAAGTCCCGTGTCTTTGATAAACGAAGCGATTTAGCCCGAGGCGTAAAGGAGTGTCCCGGTATTTTTTAGTTCGTGTTACTTCTAGCGCGAAGCGTAGACGAGTGTCCCGGTGTTCTATGACCTCTGATGCATGAGACAACAAAATACAACGGTGATATCACACGCCGGCCGGCCGAGCAGCTAACGGGCTTCGCCCCTAAAACACTTTTACTTTACCTGCTGTACTGGTATTTTCAGAGGACCGGCAAGGATGCTAGGTAGGCTACGCCTATTCAGTAAGCAGAGTACCAGACGAGCAGACCCAATAGCGATAATAACTGTGCACGGTCGAGAAATGACAATAATGGTGACCAGTTGCGGCTAGGAGGCGATCAATATTAGTGTGCGTAGTGGAAGTATTGGTGTTGCGGAGATAGCGAAAATATTTCAACCTAAGCGAAAGGGGCCTTCTCTTCCGCCACCTATGGATATAAAAAGTGTCGGGTAAATGACTTGAGGCGACAGATACGCACAATTTATATGCAAGAGCAGCGGCGGTCAGTGAAGACACAAGTCAGAATGGCACGTTAGTTCAATGGCGAGGTCTTCTCAATAGCGATTTAAGAGCAAATACAAAGGAAAAGAAAGCGTTGAGAGAATCATGGCACACCCAGCAGAGTAGAGAGCCGCAAATTGTCTCCTGGTGGGAAGGAAAACGCAGGATTGTGGTTTATAATGAACCAGAGCTTTCTTGGGGCTGCGTCTGTGTTATCCCCGTGCGTGTTCCTATAGTGGCCGCGCGTTACAGAGTCTGGTCATCAAGGGAGTCTCCAGAAGGGGCCTGTGCAGAAAGAAATGATCAATCAAAAACAAATAACAGATGATGGGTGTATACAAAACAGGAGTTTTTTTGGTGAGGTAAATTATGCAATTGCAGGAGAAAAGTTTAAAAATAGAAAAGAATGTCCCAATTTTGTTTCAGCTGGTGCCAATGTAGAATTTGTGTTGTGTTGTGTTTTATGGCACAGAAGCAGCTGAGGCTATCATGCGCGAAACAGACGGTTTTGTGTATTTTGTGGATAATAACTGATTGTTACAGCACGTTAGAGCATTAGAGCTTGTTTTTAAGCACTGCTTCTTTTATAAATCTAAAAACAGAGGAGATTTCAACAAGACGGTTTTCTCCTCAATGTACACGGGGTGAAATGAAATGGATTCGTCGTAGAACCGCCTAAAATGCTTTTTTCTCAGGATATAAAATTTCGTACATGAGAGTAACATGTGGTTTACTGTTAGCTCTTGGTGGCAATTCCAACATCTCGGTTCATCTTTCATCAAAAGAAAGTTATGTGTAATATGTGTATGTTCAATGTGGCGGAGACCACACAAAATAACTTCTGTGAGGCGTTATTTATGTCTGTTTTTTTCCCCCTCTGCTGTAGTAGGTTTAACTATGCGAAGCCTGTTTTAGTTTTGTTATCCCATGAGGGCTGCCATGTTTCTCTCAGTTCACTCTGTATGAGTTTCATACGGTCGCTATAAGGAATATGTACTTTTTTCTGTTTTGCTACCAGCCTGTGCAGCACATGCATCGGCTCTCTCATTTCCATTGATGTCAACATAGGTAGGAACCCAGCACAACCTAATTTACGTTCTTTGTGTTTTTTATGCCTAACTTATGTATTCTGTCTCCTATTATGGGTTGAGCTGCATTTTTGTAATGTAGGGCTCTGATCGCACTGAGGGAGTCTGTGTAGATAACACTTTTCAGAAAGCTTTCCTTCATTATTGGTTCTACAGCTACTGCAGTGGCATAAGACTCCGCTGTGAAAAACGAGGCCCACTGAGGTAGCCTGATCCCCTTCTCGCATTTACCGTGTGTTATTGCACTTTCCACATGGCATGATGTTTTGGAACCGTCTGTGTACAATGAGGTGTAGCCTTCGTATTTCTTGTTTAGTGCAAAAAACTTCTGTAATATGTGTTCGCGCGGTGTTTTGTTTTTTTGAAAAAGTGTCAGTGTAAACTCGCACACAGCACCGAATGTATACCAAGGTGGTAGTTGTTTTGTTCTTTGGGCAGTCCCAGGTAACGTGTCCAGGATACTTAGTTCTTGGCATTTCTCTTCAAATCGAACGAGCAATGGTCTAACACTCTGGGGTTTGTTATGAACAGTGTCCTAGACGGGCATTTCGTAAGCAAAAGATAGCACAGATGCTTTTGTAGTGAACAGATCTTTAGGATGTATCAGCAGGTAAGCATGGTTCTTCTGTGTGCAAATGTTGGATCATTGGTTTCAACATAAACACCTCTAATGGGTGATGTCTTATATGCACCAGATAAGAGTGGTAAACCTAAGTTTTGTACGGGTCCAGTTGTTTCAAGTAGGACTGCCTTGCTGAGCCATACACAATGCAACCATAGTCTCAGCAAGAGCGAACAACGGAGCGAAAAACTTGTAGAAGGCATGATCTGTAGGAAGCCGAGTTTTTGCGTGACCAGACCTTAAGTATATTTAGAGCTCGGGAAGCTTTCTTTTTCAAGTGACAAAAGTAAGTTTTTTGTCAAAAGGTGTGCTGAGACATTTGCTTCCATTTTGTGTAGGTAAATTTATTTCTTTTAGGTGTAGGGTGGGGTCGGTCTGCAGGCCTAAATTCAGTGACAAAAGAATAGCGACTGTTTTGTGTGGTGAAAACTGGAAACCATTTCTGTCTGCCTTTGTTGTGAGTTTATTTATAGTCAATCGTACTTGTCTAACGCATGTCGTTACATTGGAGGATGTGCAAGCTCTTTGAAGGTCATCAACATAAACCGAATAAATAATCGACTTTGGAATTCTTTTGGATATACAGTTCATTTTTACAACAAACAATGCTGTGCAAGTAATACAGCCATGAGGGACCCCGTTCTTCTGTACAAAATTCCTCGACAGGGTTCAGCCCAGGCGGGATTGAAATGAACGATTTTTCATGAATTCGTTCAGGCAATTCAGCATTCTTCCACGGATGCCTAATTCCACTAAATACCGCATTATTCCAAACCTCCATGTTGTGTCATAACCTTTCTCAAGATAAAAAAAGACAGCAAGGCTTTGTTTGTGTATAAATGTTTCTCGTACGGCATTTTCGATTTGGACAATGGGGTCAGTTGTTGAGCGTTCCTTTTTAAAACCTCACTGGTGAGTGTATAGAAGTTCATTTGATTGTAGCACAAAACTTAACCTGGTATTCACAAAAAGTTCAAACGTTTTGTTCCGACAGCTCGTAATGGCTATAGGTCTATAACCACTAGGGGAGGTTGGCGGTTTTCGGGTTTTTCCAATGCTTTTTCCAAGCTCCCAGCACTTTCCCAGATAAAAAAATTTTCTCACCAAAACATCGGATCGCTTCTACAGCAGGACCAGATAGATGAGCGAGCATTTCATAATGTATATTACCTGGCCAGGTGGTGGTCTCCTTACCAGCCAAAAGAGCTCTTTTTAGTTCTTGGAGTGTAAATAAAGTGTTGTATGTTTTGTTTTTGCCACCGCATGTTGGCAGTCGTTGCTCCTCAGCTGTGTGTTTACTCTTCAAGAACGCTTGTGTGTTAGAGTGTACGGAACTTGATACATTGGTGAAGTGTTCACCCCGTATATCTGCTTGTTCTATGCTTGTTTGCACATCCGGTGCTGTTAAAGGGGAAGTGTGCAGGGGTAGCATGCCCTGTTTACCTTATGAATTTGCTTTAGTACCTTCTTTGATTTTACAGGCTGCTTATGAACTAGACATTACTTTGCCATGAGGCTCTCTCAGTTTTGCCTCGAATGTACCTTGCTCTAGCTCTTACCTTGTTACAATTTATTAGAATTTTTTGTTGGGTACCTTTTAAAGACTCTGCTGCTGTATTTTGCTGCTTTTGTGCCTACTTACGTTCTTGGTTCCACCATACGTTTTGGTTTCGCCTCACCACTCCCGTGGACTGTGGGATAGCTATGCGTGCAGAATTACCAGTGTGGGGTGTACGCACTTCATTCAATTCATCAATAGGAAGAGTGCCTTAAAAAGCTTGGTTTAAATTTGCTGCGGAAGTAAAAACTCCCCAATTGGTGAACTCAAGTTTCCACCTGCGTGGTTTCGTCGGGATTATGGTTGGTGATGATGTTATGCTAATGAGCACCGGTAAATGATCGCTCCCTTATGGGTTGTCTGATATCCCATTTAAAATTGTTAAAAACAGACGGTGAACTAAAAAATAAATCTAAGCAGGACATCTTTCCTGAGCTTGGGGAGCAGTATGTAGGCTTGCCAGTATTCAGTAGGCAGTCATTATTGGATAAAATGAAATCTTCTAAAATTTGGGCTCTCAAATCAGTTTTTTCACTTCACACAAGAGATGAGTGGGCATTAAAATAGCCTACTATTAGTAACGGTTCAGGTTACTGATTTACTTAGTCTTCTAGACCAAGCCGTGCTACCGTGACATGTGGTTCCAAGTACACACAGCCGACATTGATTGGTTTGAATACAAGCAGGGTGGCAGCCACTGCTTCTAGACTAGTTTTCAGTTTCTTTTTTTGAGCTGCAATACCATTTTCCACAATAAGGGCGACACAACAAGAGAGCCTATTTGCCTGCTCTCAGTCACAACGAAAGACCTGGTATCTTTTGTGTATGTTCTTATGTTTAGGACCCAAGTTATTTTCCGGAACCCACAACGCTACAGCTGAATGAGTTGCAAATACTTGTTTGACTTCAGGTCAATTACTTAAACATAGTCTACAATTGCAGTGAACTAGGAATGCCATGTTATATTTGTATCAAGTGAATCAAGTGAAAACTAGTGTTTCGGTCCCGTAAGACGGTTTTTACCTTTTTTTTAGTTTTCTAGGGCATTCCGGCGCCCCTCCGAAGTAGACGGCCGAGAACCCCTTACTTGTGTCCATTCTCTCTTCAGAGACGCTGGAGGTTTGTTGGGTGAACTTGTTGGGTGAACCTGTTGGGTGAACTTATGTAAATTCGGCTACGGGGGTTGAAGTGCTTGCAGTCAATTTAGATACTATACAAACGACATGCTTTTTGTATATTCTACCTCGTACGAATATTCTGGCGTACGGATACCACGAGATGTCACATGGGCATTGCACACTCAACACACTATAATCAAAAACTCTTGGGCAAGCAGGTCGTAAGATTTCTTGACCTCCACCGTGGTTGAATTTAGCCCTTTAAAAACTATTATTACAACCTAAACCATAATAGGCTTGTTGGGTTTGGGAATCCTTCCATCTTAACTTGATTACATCGCTTGAACTAGTTCAGAACAATTCCAGACGTGTTATACTTTCAAACTATAACATCTCTGCTAGTATATCTGCAAATAAAAATAATCTATACCTCCCTGCACTGGAAACTCGAGAAAAAGTGTACTGCATAACAATTTTTATCACTTGTACTTCCATCCCATCCTGCTCGAAGATATCATTTCACAGTCAAACTTTTTTTCTTACTAAATTGGTCACCGTAACATGGTTGGCATTTTAACCCATATTACTAACACAGCTTCGCGGTCATTTGTACGTCCTTCTTCACGTAAATGGCAAAACATTGACCCTAAAATGGTTTAGATTTAGGACAATCTGACATTTTGTAAAGCATAATTAAGACTTTATACGGTGGCTATAAATAATGTATGCTTATCGTTGATTACTCACGTATAGATGCAGTCGTACTAACTCTGCAGGACTTTCTCCCCATCACGAACGACGCGTTATTCAGTGCAGTCGATTCCCCTCTGTTATGCTATTTGGTACTAAGGGTTCATGAATAAAAAGAACACAAATAAAATATAAATCGGTAAACCAATTACAGATATTCAAATCGGACGCAGATAAATTCTCTAAAGGTGAGACAAAAAGGCAACAGGCGGAGCTCTGCCTCCGTATGGCTTAGTTCACGAGATGCAGCAGGGGTGTCGCGAGATGTTCACAAGTGGCATTGTGTTCACGTGCCCATGATCAACAGCTTTCTTTGCTTTATAATGACGTCTACAGTATTTGTATGTTCCGCTGCGCCACAGCGCTGATGCAGTGGAGACGGATCAATACCGTGGAATCATCAGTAGCCGCAAAAAAAGAATGAAAGCTACAACGGCAACTTTCGGAGAAACTGCAGCACTCAGCACGGGCACCCTGCGCCGACGAACCGGCTGGGAACGTACACACCAGACTAAAACGCCGCACCAGACGAAGAAGCTTACACAGACAGCAATATCGACGTGTTGTGCGCTGTTTTCCATTAGAGCGACACGGGAAGACTGCGGACGCGGGATGATAATAAATGAAAGGGCCTTCGCCACGCTTCTATTTAATAGCGAAAGTGGTAAAGGCGAATACTAGGTTTAATATTGAGTGATAAGAAGAAAAAAGTCGCAGATGAAAGGCGTTCGGCACTGTAGACCGCTGAGTCAGTCTGCTGCTTTCTCAACAATTTGCACATTTTTATTGGTGGACTGCATTAGCAGGAAACGAGACAACTTGTCACGTCTCACAAAAAAATCGGGAAGACCACGTTGAAAAAGTGACTAAGAAACTCGGAATATTTTAAACTCGAATAGCTCAAACTTTCGGCCAATTCAGACCTATTTCAATATTTTCTTTGAACGACTATGTTTTATGTGTTTTGAAACGGCCTAATTCAAACTACTCTATTGAGTAAGTTAGGCTAATTTGTGCATTTTTCTTGTCCTTCCCGCAAAGTATCTGCTACGGTTTACGCTTAAAGCTGCGCATTGAGTCGTTATATAAAAAAATCCCACAGAAAACTCTCGCAATGAACTGGTTGTCGTTGCTGGTGTCAAAAACTTTGTTTTGAAGCCCCACGTATATAAAGACAGCTCGTTCATTTGAAATGTTTTGTCAATATCATTTCGCAATTGCGTCTGTATATAGTAATATTAAAAATATCTGTATATGAAAGCTTCTGAAAATTCTTACAAAATCCTCGGGTTCTTTCAAGTTTGAAATATCGCCAGTGAAATGTAGATCGGTGCAAACACTTTCCAGGGTCCCATTATTCTCTGAGGGCTTGGAAGAGAGTAAGCGTTTTACGTACTTCACTCACATTACCTTGGGGCCAGTGAGGTACCAGAGCTCCATGCCTGGTAGACAGACATAGGGCCCGTCCACCGGAGCTTGAGCAGGACTCCCGTGACCATATTTCGTGGTTCCACACCCTACACAGATACGCACCTCCACAGGATTGGTTAAAGCGTTAATTTGGGGCTCAGGATCGGTTGTGCGTCCAGTACTCTCACTTTGAGTACGCAAGGCTCTCCCGTGTGGGGATTGAGATTCTCAGAAGTCGTGTCTTCTTTGGTCAAATATGCTTGGGTCAAACGTCAATATTGTGCATATGGAAATACTCAGCTTTAATTCCTCGGTTCAACCAACTGGAAGCAAAAGTGTAAATTTACACTCAACAATTTTGAAGCGGAAAGCAGAAATTTATTTTAATTGTTTTACCAAACCACCCTCAGTATTACTTGTGCACTTATCCGTACAAATGATGGGCGGATAATATTGTGGGTAAGTGTTCGAGGCCAGATCACCGCTCAAACTTCACACTCCAGATATGTTCGGTGAGGTTGGCATTGAGATCACTGCAATTAGAAAGAAAAGAAAAAAACGCAGGCTCCTCAATTCAATGCTGACGGCACGCGTTCCTTTTAAAAACCACTGTATTAACTTAAAAGACATTTCTGTCTATGTCTCTACAAGCAAGTAAACACCCGATAATAAGGCTCCAAAATAAATATTGGTGCATATCTTGACGCACACAAAACACGCATTTTTTCTTTGTTTTAGTGAAGGTTCAGCTGCTATGTTTTTCTCGAAGCAGTGAGGCCTGCCGGGCCAGCTGCATCATTTTGTTGCAAAAGGAGGTGATGCGTTGAAATCCGGCTGACAAACGTTAACCCAAAGTTTCTGGAAACCTTTGCAGCTTGTCTGATGCACCAGAAAAAAAAATTACCAGCCACCTTTACCCCTTGTCATTTCCATGGCCTTTTTCGTTGACATGATTGTAAAGTATTACTCATTTTAAAATAAGTCAAAACAGCATTATTACAAGAACTTCCAATTGTATATGTAGGTACATCTTCATAATTGGACAAGCGCTTTGAATATCATAAGAAGTGCATCGTCCTGGGGTTTTTTCTGCTCCTCCTCTCGACAATGACTTTTGCATTGATAAACAAGTCATTATCGTCTTTCAAAAAATGTCACTAAAAACAATACACTGGGTCCTCATGCGGAAATGTCGCCCGTCATTTCTTAAAACCGGGACCTGTATGCAACGAATGCCATATTGTCACGCAGGCAATGACGCGCAGGATTCTTCAAGGAACGAAGTTTGCTGGAGCGACCGTTGGCTGCACTAAATTCAAAGAAAACACTCGTGTCGTAGAAGCAGACAACGCAGTGACGTGTGCGGACTGGGATCGCCGAATCAATTGCCGCGGTGTTTGCTTTGCGAGCATTAACTCTTCGGCGTTCTTCCCTCGAGAATTATTTCCTCGAGTCTAGAACTTTGACCATCAAACACGAACGTCCTATTTCAGTAAATACACGTGATCCAGCCTTATCAAATCAAATAGCCTGTGATGAATACAAAAAGTTCGGAAAAGCGTAAGTGACCAATAATTGATACGAGACAGCTTGCCGCGGTCAGACGCTGGCAACAAAAACAAGAAAATATACAAACCACAGTTTAGAGCTCTGCGGTATATACACGCACTGCACTTAAATGGAACCTTATGCAAATAAATTTGACGAGGACGGCTTGTTTACTGATTCGTACGCTTGACATTCGTGTGCATGTATAGCCTGCATAAACTACCTATACGCAGAAATATGAGGTTGTTGGGAATGCTCACTTTTTGATGTCAAAGCTGTTTCGCAGCCCTGCTCAGAATGAAAGGGTGAAGACAGGTATTTATTGGATTACCAGGAAACTGTTGAAGAAGGCTGTAAGCATGGCAGCCTAACTTGACACAAGTTGGGACACTTCTCACAAACAGAGGACTCACCGAAAATGCATGTACTTGTTCTTTACAAAAGAGTCCGCCTCGAGATCGACTGGACGCTCTCTGACGGTATGCACACGCAGCGGCCGCACTCCTATCTGGCTGCTTCAGTTCAAAAAACCGCCTTAACCCAACTTTCGCACTTCCAATTTGCGAAATACCAAGTCATTAGAGTGCAGTACAAAATATTTAGTAACGTAAAAATAATGTTCAGCGATGTAAGCTGTAGGTTTTAGTTGTATCGAAAATGTAGACCGATGTGCGTACTGTGAAATTTATTTGCAAGCAAGGCTGGTTGATTTGTTTTAGGTATAAAGACTGTAGACAAAAATGAAGCCTTCAAGGGTAAAATGTGAAAAGCGAAACCGCGGAACCGCGCGAAAATTCGTAATACTCTCGTAATAGCTCATGCTTTCTCAGTTGGAGGATGTTGCCTTTGCTAAGCCGAGGGTAGTTCTGCGGAAAAAAGCACCCACTTCACTCATTTCCGTTTCATCATTATCGTCAGACAGGTTGTGTTAACTGCACGACGAAGACCTCTCCCCAATATCTGAAAGCACGTTTATGGAGTGCTACATTATTCCATCCTCTCGTACCAATTTTCCGTATCCAGAAAACATATTCCCAGGTAGCCTTTACTGTGACACTTTCGTAGCGCATCCTTCCATCGAGTCTGTAGCCTAGCCCTATTGCATTTGCGAGCAATTGGAATTTAATACGTTAAATGAATGGTCCAACTGTGTACCGTGCGCTTAGTATGACGCGCCCATGCCCTTTTTCTTTGAACAATTTGAGATTGGATACCTTCCGCAGCAGGTTGTTCCATATACTGCACAGCTTTTTTCATTCCTAAGCGGGACCCCTGTCATTCTTTGCATGACTTCGTGGGACAAAGTAAGTTTTCTTTTATGTCACTTAGTCAGATCTCACGTTTTTTCGCCGTACGTTCTTACTGGAAGAAGGGCTTGGCTGTACACCTGGTTCATGAGTGACAGAAGAAGCTTACTATTCAAGATATGAGACCTACTACCAAGTGCAGCGCACGATATTTTTTCTACGGGTAATTTTTTATATGATGTGCATCCGAACTTCTGTTTTGGGCAAGATAGATGAAAAACTAACGTTTATAGATGTTTTGTTACCTAGCTTGAAGTGATGTTTATTGGCATGTCTAATGAAAATATCCTTTGGCCTTTGTATGTCATTTTTATTCCTGCAATTATGCTTTAGCAGAACAATTGGAAATGCGTGCTCTGCAACTCCCGTCTGGTTTGACTGAACAAGGCAATGCCCTCTGCAACCCATAGGCAGCCCTGATGTTCTCAATTTATTGACACCCCCGTTTTCATCAATTTAACGTTTCTTGACCCACCCTCCATTTAAGCTGTAAATAATTGAGGATATATTCTGTCTTCTTTCTGAACCATCTTTGGTCAGCAAACTTGGAAGTTATTTCGTAGAGCTGTATCGTTCTCGTCCATCTGCCTTTTATACCTTTAAAGGGCGCAATGCATAGCTTTTGGACTCCGTTTACACCTAATGCTTTATACTGCTGAAGTGGGCACTGAGTGGAAATTTTTTCTAATCAATGTACGCCATGTACAACAGCGCATTGTACTGTGAACATCCCTTGATTAACTCGTTGGTTGCGTGATAATGGTCTAAAGTTAACGAACCTTCCCTAAAGCCGGCCTGTTCTCGTGGCTTTTGAAGAACTAAAATTGCACATACACAATTAAAAAAACCTTTGCAAATAACTTCTAGGTAAGGGAAGCCAGGCTGGTGGGTCCATAATGTTTAGCCTTGCTGGCTCTATCTTTCCTATGGAAAACCTAATGAGCAGTTTTCACCGCCTGCCTTTGGCGCTGGTAAAGTCTTCTGAGAATGCGGGAACAGGTGTGTGTGCAATTGTGCAATTGCTCTCCACAATTGTGTGCAATTGCTCTCCACAGGCAGGATATATCGGCAGTAATGCATCATCTCCTGCAGCTTGGATTTATTCATTGCTTTTAAAATCCTGGAAACATCAAGGGAAACAACATTCCTCGCTGTAAACGCCTATCGGTAACTATGCGAAAAACTATCTATTACGCAATGCAGCACGGCTTGCTTACCTGCAAGCCTGGAGCTTACAGAAAAAAAAACACTTATAAAAATGACCAAAAGCATGGAATATATAGGCGCCATTGAGGCGAAATTTAGATGTTGTATCTGTAAGCTTCCGAGCAGAACCAGTATTGGTGCTGTCAAGAGCTATTAAGAGATCTCTATTTTTTTCTGAATGGTTGGGCGTTGCTTACATATATCACTGACGTCATCAGCACCCACATCCGCTAGCTGCCATGGTTACTTAGCGGTCAAGTTTTCTGTCCACGTGATATTATTGTTAGGCGTGGCTTTGGTACCTGAGTATTGCTATTATAGGTGGCATTCTGCAATTCAAACATGAGTATTTTGGGAGATGCAGTTACTTTGAATGATCGGTTTGATGAAAAAACGGTTCAAACAAAGACCACTTTACATAAAAAAGGAGTGTGGAATATGTGTGAAGAAGCAAACGGCAGTTGAATTCGCGAATTCTAAGTGCCTAATAGGTTGGTATGAGCTCACGCCTTGGCCTGATGACGGTGTTTCAGAGAATTTGCCAATTTTTTGCCGTCACGTAAAAATGTTGTTAGAAACGCCCTCGCGAGACCTGTGACGTGTTCTTGGTATAAAATGGTTGATGTGTCTATAATATATGCGGAATGCCTAATGAGCGTTGTTAGTGGGTTGTCAAACCTAATCTTTTAATACATTACAATGTTTACTCTTTGCACAAATACTGTACAACACAAAAAGCTGGACAGCTTAGTATTGAACAAGCACCCACGACCCAACGCAGCAACACACTAAAGGATCCACAGACTGGATGCACACGCCGGGAAAAATTTACAATAAAGGAATGCCTAACCCAGCCCAGAATACCAAAAAGAAATGCGTCCAGTGCGCTCAGGAAAACCTCTAAAGCCATGTCCTTGACAAAGCGAATTTCCGAATTTTCAAGGCCCTGCATAAGCGATCGACGGATCAATGGCTGAAAGTTTCACGTGCTATTGTTACGAGGGAGAAGAACGCAAATACAGTGTACTGATTGAAATTGCAATGCTTAGCAATGCCAGCGGGAAAGTACAGAGAACGGTAGCTGGAAGCCCTTCGTCCTCTTCTAAAGTTCAAACCAAACGGCACATAGCCGTAGCTACCCTCATCGTATTCTTCCAACTGTTCCGTGACACAACCCCCCCGGGCGGGAAGACGCCGCCACGGTGTCTGGGGACATAACTTTTAGGTGTTGGGGTGGAAAGGCTTGAGCCGGGCCTCGTGAACAAGGTCTGTGTGAGGCTGTGCAGAGGAAGACGGGTACGGCGTGATTTCGTACGTGATGTCGGTGACGCTGCGCAACACGCGATAAGGGCCGGTGTAAGGAAAAAGTAGTTTGGCCGAAAGTCCTACATGACGCTGGGGTGACCACAGTAGCACCAATGAACCTGGATGGAACTGGACATCGACGTGGTGGCGATCATAGAGGAACTTCTGCTATGCTTGCGACGAAGTGAGGCGTGTGCGAGCGATCTGACTAGCGAGATCAGCCTGTGCGATGGCGTCGCTGACGTACTGACTAGGAGGAGTTGACGCAGGCGAGACAAGGGTATCCAAGGGTAAAGCGGGTTCCCTGCCGAAGAGCAAGTAGAAAGGGGAGTAACCAGCTGTTTCATGGCGGGAGGAATTGTAGGCGAAGGTTACAAATGGCAAGGCGGCATCCCAATCCCGGTGGTCGGAGGAAACGTACATACAAAGCATGTTGAGCAGAGTGCCGTTTAGTAGCTCCGTGAGGCCGTTCGTTTGAGGGTGGTAAGCGGTAGTCAATTTATGTTTAGTGGAAGAGGAATGACGAATGTCGGCAATGACTTTAGAGAGGAAATTGCGGCCCCGATCGGTCAAGAGCTGTCGAGGTGCTCCATGATGCAGGATGACGTCGTAAAGGAAGAAGTCAGCGACGTCAGTTGTGCAGCTGGTGGGTAGGGCCCGTGTTATGGCGTAGCGTGTTGCATAATCTGTTGCAACGGCAACCCACTTATTGCCAGAAGTGGATGCAGGAAAAGGCCCAAGGAGGTCAAGGCCGACGCGGGCGAAGGGTTCGTCAGAGATAGGAAGGAGCTAAAGGAGTCCAGCAGGCAATTTGCAGGTAACCTTTCGCCGTTGGCACTGGTCACAAGCTTGAACATACTTCTTGACGGAACGGTACAAGCCACGCCAAAAGAAACGGCGGCGTGTGCGAGCGTATGAGCGCGTACGCCAAGGTGACCAGAAAGTGGATGGTCATGAAGTTGTTCAAGGACGGTGGTGCGCAAGTGAGAGGGTATGACAGGCAACAGTTTTGGGTCATCGTTTTGAAAGTTCTGATGGTATAAGACGTCGTGCTGCAGTACGTAATTCCGGGAGGTTCAGTCAGGGCAATTTGTACGCAGGCGATCGATTATTGATAGGAGGAAGGGGTCCCGGTATTGTTCCGCACAGATTTGCAGCAGTGCGGAGATGGAAAAAAATACAGGCCTCTGTGTCAGTCCAGGCTACGTCTGGAGGATCCACGGGGTAACGCGATAAACAGTCGGCATCACGGTGCAATGGTCCTGATTTGTACGCGACTGAAAACGAGTATTCTTGCAAACGGAAAGCCCTTCGGCCAAGGCGGCCCGTAGGATCTTTTAGTGATTTAGTCGTCTTGTAACATTACCCCGCCGTCGAGGGAGACCGTCCCGGTCGACGCCTTAGTGGATGAGCGAGTGTAGTGAGTACGATGGATGAAATTAAAATACACAGTGAATACGTCGTTGCCACCATGGTGAGGATGAAGAGCTTGGTGAACACTGGCCCCAGAACACCCATGCCCGCCGACGTCATGAAGCAATGTCCAAAGGCCTTGAGAAGACGCGCCGGCGAACGGGGCAGGGGGTTGGCATCGTCGTGTCGTCTGGTCGCGGCTTCTCACGTCTCGGCCGATTTCGCCTCGTCATAGGCTGGGGCTCGGGCTGGGGAACAGATGTCGTGATGGCTCACCGGGGCTGGGGCATGCCGACGTGTTCCAAGAGCCTGGAGAAGATCGCTTCAGGAGTCAAGACGGCGAGATGCTGTGGGCCGGGGTGAAGGTGATTACTCCGCACCTTCACCAAACATGTTACGTTGTGGTAGGACAAAGGACGCGAACCATGAGATGGGCGAACAATGTATTCGCACTATTTACAAGATGTCGGCCATGACACCGACCGGCGCTGGCTGCGCGCCTGCCCTACTTCTTCTTCCTTGTTCTCATCCTCGTCGTCGTCTTGTAACACTATCAATGTTACCGGCGAAGCAATCCGTGTGCACGCTATCATTCTCCGTATTGCTAAATCTTACCCCTCTACTTGATGTGTGCATGCTAGTGACATCGCCATTCGCCACGCTATAAGTGATACACTGCAGTGATTTTTCGCGGCGAGGCACGGCAAAAAAGTGGCCACAGTTTAGCTGATGAAAAAGGTTATTCTCGTTCCACAAGTTAGTTTAGCATTTTTGACAACAGAACGAATAAAGTAAAATTTTTCTATGGGGTGCCCGGACCACGCACGCTTTCTAGGATACTTTCTGATAGGCTAATCAAGAAGCGCCGCTGCTTTGAAAAGATGTCGAGAAATCTTTTGGTCCGCCTGTTGAGGAGAAGGGTGAATAACTTTTGTACAGAAGGTCGGTGCCACTGGTTGAACTTACAGAAAAAAAATTCTCCCAAATAACACTGAACAGGTGTCCAACAAAATACTCCGCTAGCCAAGGACACGTGCACGTTAGTAAACGCTGCCAGCAGTCTAGCAATGCATTGTGGAAGAATTGAATACAGTACGTAATATACGAAAAGATATCTTTACAAGATGAAAAAAACGAGAGATACAGCACGAGATAAATTCTACATGGTACCCGAAAAAATAAAGTAGCGTCAGCACACAATTGCTGAGCCAATGTAAAATACAGGTAGTGTTCCTAAAAGAATAAAAATTCAAGTGCCCTTCCACTTTGTGAAGAAGGATGACCTCCGATGGTAGACGCTATCTACGGAGGGCATGAAAAAAAACACATCTGTGTGTAATTTGCGATTGAGCATGCTCAGTAGCCAATCAGAAAAATGAAACATAGAAGAACTCCAGCTTTATTTTAGCGAACAAACATCGAGCTGCATGTTTTTTTTTTTGGCGTCGTTGGCTTCTCACTCTCTTCACACACCAAACAAATACAGATCACTCGACCATGAATGACCGCTCACAAGTTGTATTGGACTGTTTAATGTCAACGTCGAATCTCCCACCAGCACACCTAACATCGGGGAGGTTGTGAAGCCTGGCTGCGCGTTGAAGCCTGCCTCTCTCCCTCCCTTCTTTCACTCCGAAACTGTGCAGAAAAAACGGCCAAGCAGCTATGTAAGCATCCTTAGAAGTGAAAGACGCCACTGAACATGTTGCCCTGATGACTCTTCAAACTGAACAAGAAATAGTGACTCACGTCGGCATTTCATGCGGACTAATTGTTGTTCCGCCGTTAGGGATTTACGGCTACTTGACGAGCAGCCACCTGCGGATTTTCTATTGGTTTTGCGCCCACTTGCGGTTCTCTTCGAAACGGGGCTGCTTGGAGTCCCGCTCTTTTTTATCCAAACGACTGAACTGCGTCCGTCCCATAGCCAATTTAAACCTGGGAGGACTCGATCTTTATTGCGTCCTAAAAGCATCGAGCTGTCTGTTTCCCTCCCGCATCATAGGCATCTTAGTCTACGCGTAACCCTCAATAAAAATGCATACCTTTCGACCACAGACAGCTGACAGGTCACATTGAGCAGTGAGACTTCCAAGTTTAAATCTCCCACGAGCACAACGAGGGTGTAATCAGGAGTGGCATAAACTGCCCTCCTTCCCCTCCACGCCCACAACTTTCTACCCCAGCCGCGGCAACATAAACCAGCAGCCGCTGATCGTCGTGAGCTCAGGCGTGAAATACACCGACAATAATGTCACTCGGAAAATCTCCCAGTCTCAAGAATTGTGGTCTGACGTAAGAGCTCCAAGCGGGCTAGTTGTGCTTCACCCGTAACCGATTCGCAAGTTCTGAACAAGGTGGAATTAAAGGCGGCAATGCAGGCGGCTACCGGGTGTGCCGCCGCAGCGGACGGTCATTTTAGGCACGTAAGCGATAGCGTTAAATATTTTGATAGCACCACTACCTACGTTAGAAGCCGATTGCATAACCTGAAGCATTGTTGGTAGTAAGTTGAACAATAGTTGTGGAAGCGGTCTCGGCGGAGAGAGCAGCAGTGCCGGATTGGCGCCGAGTAAAGCGGATACGCAGAAATGGAAACTAGAAGCTTACGCATAAGTGCTTCGCAGTAAAAATGAACATGCATCCAAAGGCATCAATACACCACAGTAATGATGTGTGTTTTATTTTTGAAACACGCAGCGCACACGAGTCAAATCTGAGCAATAAAATAGTAGATAATTGCGCTTTGACGTGGGTTGTTTTCCTTCGAATTTTATTATTCTTTGTTCCAAATGAAAACAGTATCCGCTGCAGCTGTTCGCACTCGATAGCAATTACCAAGGGTATTGAAGGTACTTTCACTATTACCCTACCACCACAGAAGCAGTATGGGTACGTGGAGGCGAATTATTCCTGAACAGTATCGGATAATAAACTTACTTCTATATGTGTCCCGTATGTCACGGCTCGCTACGTCACATGCATGATACGTGCTGCCACTACTCACATGCTTTGGGACAAAACATTCTGTTGGTTTGTAACCGGCCTTTTATTAATATTAGACTGGAAGAAGCGACCACTTGGAAAGCACCGCCATATATGTGTGCGAAACAACTTCGTTGGCAAACCAGAGCTTGATTTTTTCCTAGTTGGGCACACATTGCTTGATAAAAAGAGCGGCAAACTATAAAAGCAGTATGGGAAAAATACAAGCGCTGAGAAAGAAGTTTGAAAATTTTGGTTGTATTTGACATCATAACTACCGGCCTCACGTAATCTAACAACACTGTGAAAAGAAAACGAGAAACAGACCGGAGAAAGCTAAAATCAGCAGCAACGCAAAGTGAGCACCGACAGTATCTAAAAAGAAAACCGCAAATTTCTTTCTCTTTAACTGCCGAGATACACTATGGCTGTTAGATTTGGCCTTCACTTTCTCCATGAGATCAGGGTGCATTCAGCCAGTTCATCGCAGGCACTGCCACTGTAGAACCGGTCCTGCACTCTTGTCATCTGCTTGTGCACCTTATTCTTGCGGAGTGAAGGGAAAGCTGTGAACTCTTCCTGCACATGATTCCCGGTGGTTTTGAGCATGCTGGTTTGGCAGCATAGGCTCTTAGCCATTGTGTCAAAGCAATGCCCTGATACTGGCTTCTCTGTGGCAGCCAGAGCTATACCACGTTTCATCACCTTTGAGTTGGCGAAGTTTAAAGGCAACTGACCTAGCTCTCATCGGGTTGGCTAGTTATTACGTTAGTGACCATCGATATTTTATTGCAAGGTCCAGCAACCTCCGTTTGTGACTTTCTGTATCTCCAAGGGTGTACTGTGAACGTCGTCAGAACCGGCGAAGATGCCTCCAGAATCCTGTCTTTTCTGCGAGAATCTCTGGACCCCTTGAAGAGCACCAGGAAATCGTCCACACCACGAAACATTATGACAGCTTCCCGTTGAGGAAGAGCTGTTTGTAAACGGCAGTCATAGACAGCAAATAGTAGATCACTCAGTGGAAATGCTACAGAAGAACCTACGGAAACCCCCACTTGCTGCAGCTAGATCTCGTTACTTTCTATCACGAGTTGAGTGGAAGTCAAATGACGGGCTCTCAAAGAAACGCTCCGGAGCAATAAAACACTCACTTTGGAACTTGTGTTCACAAGCAAGTGGGCGGATCACTCCCCGCTTCCACAAAAAGGGTAAAGGGTAGGAAATAATGCAGGTCTTTGAGGTCCAAGGAAAGGGCCCTAAGAAACAGAGCGGACTGTACTTCAAAAAAGTCTAAGACCAAATTGTGGTTGCACACCACGAAGAGGTTTTCTTTCGGCACTTTTTACATGAAGTAATATACGCACTTTCAGAAACAGTTCAGCCAATTTTGCCCTCTACGTGACAATCAGCCTTAAAGGGCACAACTCCTTCTGCATCTTGTTTCTAAAGAAACACGTAAAGTCCAAGCCCTCATTCTTCTTGATTCAGGAAAATATTGTGTTCAACTCGTGGGTTTTAGAACATTGGATGGTGTCCCTTTTCACCCTTTCAGGTCTCCCCTGCAAGGAATTCATGTGTTCAGCACTATGTTGCCCTTCATGTTGAGCCAAAGCGCAAACAAGACATAGCACAATAGCAAGAGACCGCAACAAGTGCTGACTTGCCACTGGGTATTATTTTCTCCAGCGGCGCCAAATATTAACGAAATTGAAGAAAAAAAACATAGAAAAACACATGAAAAAACCGGCACAAAAACACACTGCCAACTACCCAGCTAAACATTATCGACACATGTCTTGTTAAGATAGTCGATCTCCTTTTTCGTGAGTGCAGTTCAGGCTACACTGATGCAATTCTCACAAAGGCGTTTTATCCCTGCGGCCTTTACAATTTACCGAGTTTACGTGTTCCCGTTTCTGTCGATGACGCGGCAACCTTCAAACAGCCGCTCGCAGCCATGTGTGTGGCAGTGAGGGGCGAGATGACCAAACGCTTTATTCTTGACTTCATTATTGTGCTCCCGCTGGCGGTCATTTAGGCATCTTCCGGTTTGACCGATACACCTATTTCCACAATTTAAATGTAGGTCGCAAAATTTTCCTTCAACGCATTCAACGAACGGCGTTTTGTGCTTTAAGTGACACGACAATATTTCCCTCCCAGAACCGTGGTTCATGCTGCAGATGGCCGACAGTATATTTGGGGATGAAAAGTATACTTGTACGCCTGCTCGGTTAGCTTTCCTTCTCAAGTTGTGCAACACGCCACCAAGGTACGGGATCACAGCCACTTTTCCCTTATGGCTTTGTTATCCGTCTTGTGGTTGCGAGGCCCACACCTCCTGCTTTTTAAATTTCAGCATACATTCTGCAAGAGGCCAAGACGTGCCCAGGGTATTCTGAACCTAAAGGACGCGTCGTCCGCGCTCTGAGGCTGGCTTCAGAGTTGTGGCTACAAGACGTTCCAGGAGCATTTGAAAATTCCAGTCGGGCAATGCCTCTCTTCTGCAATTTCAATGTGCTGACAAAAAGGCCCAAACGGCTTTCGAACCTCTCGGCTCGTTAGCCCAGCAGAAATGACCAACGAAAAAAAAACAGCCTAAGATCTAGAAGACTATCTGAACAGGACAAGTCCCTATAATGGTTAGCTGTGGGGTTGGCTTTTTGCTTTTTGATGCCGGGTTTTGTGAATTGTGTTTTTTTGTGTTTGTTTTCTTTTATTTAATTTCAATTATATTAAAAAAAGAAATCCAGTTGTAAGTCAGCTATTCATGGGTCTTCTTGCAATTGTCCGTTCTGTTCTCATTTCCGCTCTGGTTAGAAATGCATAACCAACTCGGCCAAGGTTTCAAGTTCCTCTGCCCTTCACCCGTACTTCGCTGGGGCTGTTAGATGGAATCCACATTCTTGATCCCAGAGTAAGAGCTTCAGTTTGGCATCTTGCTGCATTTATTAGTGGGGAGAGGAAGGCGGGAAAAAATTGTATAGCATCACAAGAATATCTTGTGCTGGCGGGTTCGTCAGGCCAGCTCTCCTCTGGTTTTATTACCTACCTTTGCGATTTCAGGCGCCCATGTGTGCCTGCGTACAACCGACAAGGAAAGTTTGTTTCTCGACCTACACCCAAGCAAGGAGGCTCATAAAGTCAAGGACCCTCTTATTCCGATACTTCGATTCCGTTTTATGACGTACCGTGTAGACAAGGCTAGGAGTGTTTTGTTTAGCGGAGGTGTGCAGCCTTATGTGGTGTAGAAACGTGTGCATTGAAAGATTGTGATTCTTCGTTGCGGCAGTTGGTCATCTACTGGCGGGTATTTGCGACGGAATAGCCCATAAGGCCGAAAGTGGTCATACAAAAGAGACAGGTGTTCCCATATCCGCAGTCAGGGGGGGACAATGGTTCATAAGCCAAAAGTGCCAAGTACAATATTTCTTGGAGGTTCACATCAGCAGTTTGGTGGCTACCGACTATTTATTGCGTTATGGCACATAATAAAAGACAGCTTAGTGTGGAATTTTCCTGGTGATGGCATGCCTTGCTATGCACAAAATTCTCCTAGCCGTATGTGCACACTCCGCTTTTTCTCCATTTTTCGCGGTAATCTTATTCAAGTATGTTTATTGGCATTAATGACGTGGGGTGTATGCATTGTTTATATGATCCTGAAGTGTTTTTTTTTAGATCCAAGTTTTCCCACTGCTTGATGTATACAGTGTTTTTTAACACTCAGGGCAATCAACCGAGGAAAACCTTACAGCAGCCTCAACTTGCAACAACCAGAACCTTACGTGATTTAACTCTTGTAGCTCCTATAGGTAAAATAACCCACTTTACAAAAAAACACCTGTATGTCCAGCTTGTAGGTAGGCTGCGAATAAATTAGAAAGTTTTCTCCTACTCTGCAAAAAAATTACCTGATCTCTTTGCAATTGGCCAACATTCCGAACGACTGCGATAAGCGCTTTCGTTTGAATTTGTGAACGAATTCGGCTGTTTTTTTTTCTGTAAGTTGTCCTTTTCTGCCCTCCACGGCCTCCCAGCTTTCTTTGAAGACCAATTATAAAGAAAAGATGCCCTTCAACTAACAGCCGTGCGATATCTCAATTCCTGAGTTCAAAACGACACCTTTATAAAATTATGACGAAGAGTTAAAACCATTTAGATGAAGTTTGTGCTGGTGACACAAAAAATACAAATATAAAGGCCCAATTATAAAGCCCAATTCCATCTCCATTACACATCATTACCAAAAAAAAGGTCATGCTGCTCACGCCGTAGAAAGCTACTACGTATAAGAAGAGGTTTCAAATGCTCATATGTATTTTGTATTTTTGCGTCATTTAATCAGTTTGCTGCTTCCGCTGACGGCAGCAGAACTGTCAAGCACGCAATCTGTTCCGCTTGGCAAACATTAGCCCGGGAAACAGCTCAGTTTCCGCCGCGAGAAGAAAAAAAGGTGCGTGTGTGGAAAACACTGTTACGGTATGTGCCCAGCGCAACATTTTTATATACCTGTTTCTTAGTAGGCCACTGGCCCCACCGCGCAGGAATTCTAATTCCGAAGCTTCTAGAGCGCGTTAATCACCCGACGTGTATTTAAAGGCCAACTCAGAAAGCATCAAAGCATTCGCATTCGAAAGACTCCTGGGACACAGTTCAGTCTCCGCCGCGGGAAGAAAACCAGCTGCGTGTGTGAAGAACAATGTTACGGCATGTGGCCAGGGCAACTTTTTATGTTCCTCTTTCTTAGTAGGCCACTGCCTCCGCCGCGTAGGAATTCTAATTCCAAAAATTCCAGAGCGAATTAATCGCCCAACGTGTATTTAAAGGCCAACTCAGAAATCACGAAAGCATTCGCGTTCGCAAGACTCCCGGGACTCAGCTGTCTCCGCCGCGGGAAGAAAATAAGCTGCGTGTGTAAAGAACAATGGGACGGTATGTGCCCCCGGGCAACTTTTTATTTTCCTCTTTTTATTACGTCTTTGCGCCACCACTGCACCACCATGCGGTGCCGCGGTGGCGTAGAGGATGAGAGTAGAGGCAGAGTATCCTCCTCGCGTGCAGAAAGACCGTGGTTTAAATCGCGGTGCCAGACAATTCCCACCGGAAAACAAAACTGCGCAATTATGAAATTACAGTTTGGGCTTGGGGTGCGGCCTGACCCCGGCGAGCATTGCCGGTAACGCACTCCTCACCAGAGCAGCATTGGCCACCCTGGTGTAGTAACGGCCACAACCTCCCATGAATACGCCAATTAACCCACGGCCCTAAGTCCCCATTCGCTGCGAAGTAACTGAGAACGGAGGCGGTCAGACCTGTGCCGCAGCAGAAGGTGCAGAAAATACCTGGACCCGTACAGGCCACCATTGAAATCTCAAACTGGTAACGTTTAACACGAGAACCTTATCTAGTGAAGCGAGTCCAGAGGTGTTGTTCGAGGAATTAAAGGACATCAAATGCTATGTCATATAGCTTATTGAGATTAGGAGAACAGGTGAAGCCTTTACGGTGCTGAAAAGTGGACACGTTCTATGTTACCGTGGTCTAGAGGACAAAGAACTCGGAGTGGGATTTCTAGTCAATAAAAGCATAGCTGGCAACACAGAAAAAAACTATAACATAATGAAAGGGCAGCAGGTCTTGTAATTAGGCTCAATAAAAGGTACAAGCTCAAGCTGGTAGAGGGCTATGCCACCGCATCCAGCCATGACGACCAGGTAGTGGAACGCTTCTATGAAGATATAGAATCGGCAATGGCTAACGTAAAACACTGTATACCGTAGTTATGGGGGACTTCAATGCTAAAGTAGGCAAGAATCAGGCTGGAGACAAAGCAGTTGGGAACTATGATCGGGGCTGTAGAAATATCTGGAGGACCTACTAGCAGAGTTCGCAGAACGGAATAACCTACGCATAATGAATACCTTCTTCTGTAAACGGCAGAGCCAGAAGTGGACGTAGGGGAGCCCGAATGGGGACATAAAAATGAAATAGACTTCATTAAATGCGATAACCCTGGCGTTATGAAGAATGTGGAAGTTCTGGGAAGGGTAAAATGTAGTCACCAGCGCATGGTAAGATCTGGAATTAGGCAAGACTTGATGAGGAACTGTAACAAGCTAGGGCACAACAAGCCGAATAATGAGCAACAAGTAAGACGTAAAGCAGAACAATGAGGGATCGCGCTGCAGAACCGTTATTCAGCTCTTAAAGAGGAAGCAGAGTTTACGAAAAAGCCAGCGACGATCTTATGCGCTATATCACAGCGTGTCCAGTGAAGGCGGGGGCACGACGGCTGGACAGGATACAGGTAAACGTTCCGAGGAGGCGAAATATCTAATAAGAAAACGGCAAACCAAGACAATCTCCACCCCAGCTGACAGAATAGAACTAGCGGAGCTTTCGAAGTTAATCAATAGGCGAAAGACAGCTGACATAGGGAAGTGTAATATGGAGAGGATCAAATACGGTGTAAAAAACGGAGGTGGTCTGAAAGCAGTGAAGAGGCGTCTTGGCTTGGGAAAAAACCAGATTTATGCACTTAAAGATAAGCAAGGTAATGTTATCCCAAATAGGGATAAAATAGTCACAGTGGCCGAGGAGTTCTATAGGGATCTGTACAGTAGAAGGGACATCCAGGATGATACCGAACAAGAAATTAGTTGAGAGGAGATAGCCATCTCACCAGTAACCACCAAAGAATCAAGGAAGGCTTTGAAAGAAATAAAAGGGGCAAATCACCTGGTGAGGATTACATAACAGCAGACCATTTGAAGGATGGCGAAGAAATTGTACTTAAAAACTGCAAAACCTGTATAGGCAATGCCCAATTACCGCAAGTGTACCGGAATCTTGGAAGAACGCGACATCATTCTGAACCACAAGGAAGGTGACATGAAGGACATGAAAAATTACAGGCTGATCATCTTACTGTCAGTCGTCTACAAGGCATTTACCAAGGTAATCGCTAAATGAATTTCTGCAACCTTAGATTGCAGTCAACCTAAAGTACAAGCAGGGTTCCGTAAAGGCTATTCAACAATAGACCTGATTCAAACAATCAATCACGTGATAGAGAAGAGCGCTGAGTATTGTGAATTCCTATATATAGACTTCATAGATTATGAGAAAGAATTTGACTAGGTCGCAGCCCTAGCAGTTATTCAGGCATAAGGGAACCAAGGTTTGGACGGGCATTATTTAAAAATACTAGAGAATATTACAATGGGTCCACAGCTAACATCATCCTCCGTAAGGAGAGCAGTAAAATACGTATAACGAAGGGTGTCAGAGAAGGAGGCACAATCTCTCTAATGTTATTCCCAGCATGTTTACAAGAAGTCTTCAGAACGTTGGATTGGGAACAGGTGGGAGTAAAGGTCAATGGAGAATACCCCAATAGCCTCATATTTGCTTATGACGTTGCCTTGCTAAGTAACTCGCGGGACGAATTGCAAAGCATGCTTTCCGCACTAGACGAACAGAGTAGAACCGTGGGCCTGAAAATTAATATTCAGAAAACTAAAGCAATGATCAATAACCTCAGAATAGCACAGCAGTTTGTATAGGGGGCGAGTTAGTAGAAGTGGTAAAATATATCCACTTACGCCAAGTTGTGACCCCGGATCCTAGCCATGAGGCAGAGATAATTAGAAGGATCAGAATGGGGTGGAGTTCCTATAGAAGAAATTCTCAGATAATAAATAGCAGCCTACCATTGTCCCTGAAGAAGATCGTGTACGACGGCTTAATCTTACCGGTACTCACCTACGGGGCAGAAACTTGGAGGCTCACTAAGAGGGTTCAAATTAAATTGAGAAAGACTCAGAGGGAAATAAAGCGGAAAATGATAAGTGTACATTAAGGGACAAGAATATAGCGGTGTGGGTCAGGGAGCAAACGCATGTAACGACATACTAGTAGAAATTAGAAGACGAAATGGACGTGGCCGGGTATGTAATGCGAAGGCAAGATAACAGTTTGTCATTAAGAGTAACAGAGTAGATCCCTAGAGAAGGCAAGCGTAGCAGGCGGCGGCAGAAAGTTAGATGGGCAGATTAGATCAAGAAATTTACAGGGATAAATTGGTCACAGTTGGCACAGGACCCGGGTATTTGGAAAATAATGGGAGAGGCCTTGGGCCTGCAGTTGGCGTGGATTGGCTGGTAATGGTGGTAGTAATTAGCTGAGTTTAATTGTTTGCAAAACATTGGACCGCTTTATATGTGGACATGCTTGTCCGCGTGGCAAAAATTTTGTGTTTTCCAGTTAGGCAGATCACGTTAAAGCGTCGCCTGAAAAATGCCTTTAGTACTTGCTTGATAAAACCCAATAAATATTTTTCGCGCCCTTCAGAAACAGTTGTCCGCAATATTTCGACTTTCAAGCATGAACTTTCTCACTTGTGATAAGCTTGATAAACCATCACCAAAAACCACAGTGTGGTAAGTTATATTTGGTCCTACTAATAGTATTTACCAGTTTGAATTTGGTGAACATATTTTCTCTTGTGTTTTGTGCACTTTTCTTCTCCATCTCTGGGCCAGCGTGCCAAACGAATTGGTATTTTCTGCAGGGTGATAGTGGAGCGCCTTTGTGTTACATCCACCGTTTCTTGTATCTACGCCCACAATCTTCTCAAGAGACTAGCACATGTTTGTTTCCCGCACCATTGTAGGGTCACTGTCAGGATGCTGGAATTTATAGGCGTTTTGTTTAACGGATTACGCTGCAATATAAAGCAGTGTCGAAAAAAACCGGGTGTTCAATTCGGCTGAGCGCAAAAGCACACGCACAATTTAAACAACCTTCCAAGCTAGTGTACCACATCGTTAGGTAAAAGTGGAGACCCTGCCCACCATGATGCTCCATGCAGAAGTGTTTGATCTCTGGGTCACATGGCGGGGCAGGGAGTGCGCCACAAAACTTCGCTTCAGTAAACTTCATTATCATTAACTGAAGCTACCACACGGAAAGTTGCGCCCTTTTTAGACGAGGCAAATCTCGAATTCTTCTGTAAGGTTTCACAATACATCACACAAAACGCCTCTCTGAAATACCCTACAATAAGAATTTCACAGCAGATAACAGCTTCAGTATGAAGATGTCGACTTACTTGCCCCTCTCTCCACTTGGTAGTCAGCAATGGAATGTATGGAGGGACTACTAACGGTTTTAAGCGTACGCCGTAGTCGAATTGGCGGCTTAACCACGCCATCATTGCAAAATCGTTATTATCATGGTTTGCATCAGCATAATTCTGTCAATTTGCTTCTTTCTCAAAATTTATTCTTGCCGCGGCGGCTTTTATTTCTTTCTTTGGTTAAAACAGAATGACTGATTCGGTATGAAGACGTTTTTATGAAGACGTTGCGTATCAATTTCAATTTATTTTTAGTCAATTTCGTTATATTAACAAAATGTAGAGTGTAAAAAAAGAAAAGTTTCTTAAGGCCGCAAAATATTCACGGTTTGTCATAAGCTCTCTGAAGAATAGAGTCAGCTTCCGAGGAAAACAGGAAATACAAGGAACACCAAAACTCTTTCACTTGAGTGGGGAAGGAATCCGGGGCAGCCACTTGGCTCTTCTGCCTTCAAATTCCGCCGGCGACATTGGAAACATTACACGCTAATACTTGCAGTGAGAGCCCAAAAACTTTTTCGTTTTAACCAGTTTTTAGACTGAGCAACACTGTAACAAAAACCATAGCTACGCGGACAGGTTGCAGGGGTGCAGGGGTGAAGCAAGAAAATATAACTAGCGAGAACGGCCAAGCGGGGGGACGGAGTTAATGCAGTTCGCGAATTCTATACAGGAAAATATACTGAGATGAGAACTCTAGCGCCAAGATTACACTACAGAAGTTGTGCAGAACATCACGCCTGTTTAATGACGTTCCCGCTCATCCTCATTGTGCCAATTCATTACGGTGAAATTTTCTTTGTGTATTTAAATAAAACGTTTTTGATTTCCTATGCTTGCAGTGGATAAATGTAGCCAAAATTTGATGACAGTTTAATGGTTGTTTGACGGAACTACTATTCAGAACAAAATTGACAGAATGGAGGCAGTAGGACTAGTTCTCAAATTTTTTTGTAATCGGCAGGTTTCTTCAGCTTTCTCGTTTCCGGGCACGCCTTATTAGCTCACTTTTAACGAATGTAGCAGGAAAGAAGGCGAAGTGCCACAGAAGAGATTGGGACAGTGTAGTCGTCTCAGTGAATGTCCTCACAAGCCGAGTGCGCACCGCTTTCCAACAAATGACATCATGCACTCCAGCGAATATACTTCCTTCTATTACCAAAGTGATTCTCTCATTAAACCGGAATCTCACTCCAACCGCGAACCTTACCAAGTGTGTCTTAAAGATTTCTATTTATTTTCTCGCAAGTGTGGTTTTGTTTGAGTAACAACGAAGTTGAGGAACAACTAAGGATTCTTTTCCTGCTGCGGTCTATCTCAACGACATCTTCTTTCGCGTTGAAATTGAAGCTGCTTAAATATACTTTCTTGTATTTATGAAAGGCCAGCATCTGTGTCAAGATCATTTGCTGTAACAAGTTCATCAAAGAAATATCGCATTGGCAATCACTGTTACGCTAAATACAATCACACATTTGAAAAAATTGCACCATGTACGCTGTGAATGGTAATAAACAAGGTTTATAGGAACTGAACTGATGCATTCATGATCGCTTATACAGAAAACACATGGGCTTTTAAATATATAAATAAACTAAGAAAGAAATAGCAATACCTAGTTCATATCGCAAAAAAAAACAAGAAAAACATGACTGTCACCCCTTGGGATTGTCAAAAAGTCATGCATCGTTAATAAGACAGTGGTAAAAAGGTAAAAATATTCTTTCTGTCACAACGACCGCGGACATGTAGATTTGAAAGTACAAGTGTTTGGATGGTGATCGCGTTTTTACATTTTTTCTTTTTTTTGCTCAATGTGATGGGTATTGTTTTGTAACACAAACTCTTTCGAAGCGTCTTCTCTCTTTGCTCTTTGTAAAATCGATAATTGAAAATTGTTCCCACTTTTTGCTCCAGCTACCTTCAGATGGTGTCGCCTCTATGTTTTACGGGAGAGAATAATTGGAGGTTTGCCATTGGTAACAGAGCGGCCAGTTTACACTGGTGTTTAAAAGATAATTTTTGGGGAATGGAAGTTGGTCTATATTTCTTACTATAACACAAGAGCATAACGATAGTCTTCAAGTGGAAATGGAGGCATTGATTCAAGTATTCAAAAATGGAGGTACAGAAGTGTAAAACAGAAACACTGTTTATTATTCTTTTGGAAAAATAATAAGTGCTTGATGAATGTGCAGTAGGTAAATACCCAAGACTTGATGACATATCTCATTGGGACTACAAAAACAGGGATTGAAGGGTTCGCAAGATACCTGTTTGAAAATCCCCGGCTTGGTAAGTGCAAAACCAACAAAGTAAGGCTTTTTCAGCAGCTTGTTTATATGAAGCTTCCTGATTAACGGGCCGTTTATCCTTAGGCCTAAATCGAACATCTTGTGGACGCTTTTATTCGTTTATTATGGACGTTCAGCCTGGCCATAGTGTAATGTACAGTTTTGTATGCTCGCAATAAAATACATATTTATATTTGGGCAAGTGCAAATTCAGTTTATTTGTATAACAATGAAGAACTGGGCCAGTAGGTACTGGTGATAGGATATTTTGAAGTTGTTGACTCTTGACACGGAAAAAAGTAAAAGAGAGCGCGCTGGTTTTTTTTTCCTTTTCTCTATTTCGCGAGTGTCCGACTTACAAATGTTCCAAGTTCATTTGCCGAGAAGTACTCACTGATTTGAGAAGCTTCGTTTTAATATCTCTGCTGTAGTATTAGAGAAGGTGTGGTAAAAGGAAGTGCTGTGTCACCTGCGTAGGTTACGACATTTACTTGAATACGACTATCCATTAGGCCATCAATATAAACCATACATAAGAAAGGCGCCCAACAGGGAACTATGCATTCCCCATGGAGACGGATATCAAGCTAGATATATGCTTGCCAATGCCTACCTCTTGCTCACGCCCATTCAGATAGTTTTTAAAGAACAGCAGTGATTGGGTTTCGGTCCCCGTATTCCTGATGCTTTTGGCGTTAGCTATAAAAATAGCCATCATCGCTCTCTTGATAGCGATGGTATTTTTCATCATCGCCTCAAAGCAATCATCGCCTTCAAGATAACTCTATCAAACGCCTTTCTGCAGCAGAAAGCTTCCGTTTCTGGTCGTCATTTCTAAGCTTTTAGAGAAAATAATGTTTATCTCACTGGTCGAGTGACGACCACTGACGACCACTGAGTGACGACGAGTGGCGACCACTGACCACTCACTGGTCGAGTGATCTCACTGACGACGAGTGCAAGTAGGACACGCTTAAATTTACTGTTTGCAGTTTCTATCGAGTTGTTTTTTTTCCCTCAAATATCGAACATCCTAGTGTTCAACTTAATGACTCCTACTTATGTCTACACAACATTGGTTATTCGTTACCTCTCTTCACAGATGCGCAGACAGCAAGAAGTACGGTTGCTAATGCCTGTTGCGAACACTTAAAACGAGAAATATTATTTTAAAGGGCAAAAGTTTTATCACCCCAAATTTAGTAGAAAACACGTACCAGATTCACTTTAAGAATTTAATATTTCAATACTTCTTCTATATTCTTCTAACAGTTGTTCACTATTGATTCTTCCAGTTATTCGTAATGATTGCAACCAAGGAACTGCGAAATAATGACGCAAGTTGTGATTTTTAAACCACCCTTCAGGTAGACTTATCGACTTTTTTTTACCTTGATCCTAAAGACAATCTCAGCTGTACCCTTAAAGAGTTTAAAGATTACCCCAACTGACAGTTATCTATTCAGATTTTGATATCCGCTTTATTATCGGTATTTGCACCATACTATCTGTTAAAGTGTTCATTGTAACACCGCTCTGTGCCCGGTTTTTTTCAGATTGGTCCCTGTGTATTGTTTGGCATAAAACGCAAAAAAAACTTCTGAAGCTACGAAGTGTGCAAGTCATGAGCGTCTTGAACCATTCAATATTTCTGCAGATTTTTGCACCTTTGGTGGCGAAAGTTCGAAAAGCCAAAAATAAACCAATAAAGCAGATTCCGTCGATTCTCACTTATCGTGATAACTCTAAAGGCGCTTTTTTAGACACAAGTTCTGTTAGTGGCACAACCCAGCAAAGCGAAGAAATTACCGAACTCAATTCTGCGAGGTATGTCAGCCCCTTTCAATGTTTAGTCATATCAAGTATAAAAAAGCCCTAATTTATATTTTACCTTGCACGATCAACAGTTACGATGTAACTTCCAACCATAGCCGTTTATGGTGCAGATTCGCAGAAATTAGAAGAAGCGATGTATCCGCATTGGAACACGATGAAAGGGTATAGTTTTGTGAATGGCACTGGAAGAAACCGCTGATCCCAGGCGCCGTATAAAATTACATATTATTGTTGATTCGCGCACAAAACGGATTTCATTATGGCGATAGACGTACTAAAGACAATGTCCAACTATAAATATACTCACTTTTGCGTTGGTGCAGCATATTTTGCATTACTACCACTCAGTTACGAATATATCCTGCTACGGTTTATTGAGCTTTCGCGGAAAATTATTCAACATCAATCTACGACAAGGTACCTGAAGTATGTTCGTATAGCTGTGAACACATTGATGTACGGGCGTGCTGTCGGCCGCCATGAGTTGCAGCTCCTCGAAAGTCTGCCGCTAAAACACTTGCCTCCAACTGGAGGGCAAAAATATTCCGCGCGTAGGTAAATAGAAACTCGCGGCATGCGTTTTTAAATTAAAAAAAAACTCCCATTTCCCCTCGCGGGAACCCCTGTGTAGATATGACGCATAGAGGGTTCACGTTGCAGCGTTGGACAGCGGAGGAACGGCGCTGGAACGATGGAGCGGAGCGGCGCAGGAACCGCGTTTTATAGCGCGCATAACGGTGAGGGGACGCGCCGGCGCTAGTGCGTCTGCCGCGGCTATGACGCAACACAATCCAACACAATCCACTTTATTCCTATCCGATCCAAATCCAAACCAAGCCAATCCAATCCAATTCAACCTGAGCCAAGCCAAGTCAATCTAATCGAATCCAATCCAATGCCCCTCGCGAGAGAGTGTTCGCTATCGGAGAGGATAGAGGCTGAGCGGCGGAGAGCGCAGCTGGCGCGGCGAGGAGAATGGGGGAGGGGTGGACGCCGACAACGCCAGATGGATGCAATGACTAGACGAGAGAATGAGATGCGTTCACATCTAATATACCTCACACGTTCCTCCCTCTAAGAAAACTCAGCAGGGCTGATGTAGCATTCTGCGTGGCATGACTAAAACCGTGATGATCAATTTTTGGTTCAGTGGCGTAGAAATCTCTAAGTTTTTTTGTGCCACACACGGTGTAAATAGTATCAGTAAAATGGAGAGTTCGCATTTGGGCTAACATAAAAATTACATTAAATGCAATTTTAATGTCAAATCACGTTTGCAGATAGAACCGGGGTATACAACCAGTGTCTTTAAAATAAAAAAACATGATTAAATGCAGTTTTGATTCCTAAATAAGCAAGGTGATAGCATATCGATGTATATAAAATGAGTGAGAAATATAAAATATATCATGTGGGCTGCTAACATGTGTTGGTTATTTATTACGACATGCACTAACGCAACAGATTCTCCGCCCAGCCACAAATGGGTTCCTGTTCTCATTTTGTTAAGAAGCCACGTGTCAGCAGTCCGACCCATGCGGATGGGCCAGAAAGGAACGTAGAAGAACACTGTTTCTGGCCGCATGATTTCTAATTTTGTAGGTAGGGTTTGACTAGGTGTAACCTATTTGTGGCATGTTTGCCAGATTCAGAATATTTATTTATTTCACGTGCACTCAAGTGCTTTTGTAGTATAGAAGGAAGTAGGATACGTACGAAAAGATACGTAGGTGACAGAACTGCATCTTAAACACGCGCAAAAATGTGTTGGTCGATGTGTTACAATGTTCATAAAAAATTTTGCATAATAGCAGAATTGAAACATCAACCTGCAATATATCAGAAACCAGACATTCCAGCGTTCTTACTATAACAATATGATCATCAACTTTGCTGCTTCATCGCATCGAAAAAAAAAGCGCATAAAGCATAAAAACAAGCGAAAAGGCCGAGGTCCATGCGATGCCACGGGAGATAATATTGCATTCATTTAACGGGCAGGGAAGGAAAGAATAAAAGAATTTGTTGGTGTGATATTGTGTGATATTGCGTTATTGGTACTTTGTTTCCGATGTACACGAGCAGCATTGCGTGGAGGAATTTAAATCAGTTCGTTTTCGAGAAAACCCTATGGTCACGTAATATACGACGACCCACGCGCCCTAGAGAAAACGCGTTTTTTTTAGAGTGAAGTTATGTTTCAATAGGAACTCAAAGATTGCACAAAATGCAACAACTCACTCAGCAACTTCGCATGCAGAGACGAGGTCGGCAAATCGATTACATGAGCTGTGCCCGCGGAGCATTTATATTTTCTCGGAACCGTTTCTGCAACAGTGGAACTTGATGTAGAATATTTAGGCTTATTTTACACTCTTCTTATCAAAATGAGACAGCCCGCGCGGCATAGACAAGAAAAAGCAGCGAACACGCGCTCAGCTTCAAAAACAGATACGATAGTCTTTTACGGCCAGGGACAGGTTACAAAACAAAAAAAGAAAATAAATACAAGGCGTATTTCGCGCTGATATTTATATGGCATTAAAAAGAGATTAAAGAACTCAACTTTCCAACTAACACTGCTGCCGCGCGGCAAATTTATTGTCATTCCCATCGAATGTCATTTGTTCAAAACGCACTTGTTTGCTGCCACACGATAAAAATGTATAATGTCGACACCAGACACTACATCGGCATGTCCCACCAAAACACACTACTAAAGCTTCAGTGGCAATATAATAGTTTTACATGCGTAAACGTTTTAGTCTTTTATTTATTCTAATAATACAAGTCGAATAGAACTGTGAAAAAAAAAACTGAGGCCAACTTCAGCTGGTGTGGTGGGCGCCAGCAGCCATGTTTGTTTATGTGCTCCGTGAGGCTGCGACTGTAGTGGGCTACACAGAAATGCTGCAGTAACAATTGTAGGAGTTGCTGCTTCAAAATATTCGCACATATTGGAGCCCTCACTAAATGAAAAACTGTAAGCAAGTTTTCTCCAATTGGAATCGCCACCATGTGCAAATGATATTAAGGTTCGCAGTGTATAAGCGTGTCACGAAAGTGACATTAGGCCGAAGGAATGACATTCGATTGAAATGACAATACATTTTCCGTGTGGGAGGGGTATAAGCGAAGTGCAAGCTAAAAGCGAAGTACAAGCTATGTATTAAAACTGCGGTTTTAGTAGGCAGAGTAAAGCGACAAGCGGCGTTTTAGAAAGATTCAATGGCTTCGTCTAGCTTGGGGCGACTGGGATCCCCTCTCACTGCCGCAGACACAACTTCAGCAAGAAATGATGTTTTATGCATGTTTTCCTTCACTATTCGCTGATGTGCCCAAGAACCTCGGAGAAAGCCTGAATTTTGGATCTATCTATTTTTGCTAGTGCATGATGCTCTATTGAAAACTTTCCATTCAAGGATACCAATATGGTTTTGTATCCCTCAAAGAACTAAACTAACATCTGCCATTGTTAGGGAGCAGAGTCACTTTTAGTTTATCTGCAGCTGCATTTTTCCGAGGAATAAAGAAAGGTTTATTACTTATTGGTCTCCAAGTAGTCAGAAAAAGGGCTTTTCAATACTTCCTTATTTTTTGAGCAGACGGAGGATCTAGATGTACAAATGAATTCTGAAGTGGAAGCTCTAGTTTATTCAGCTAGCCTCTCTGCTACAGTTACCACTTAATTTAATATGACAAAACCAGTTTATACTGCAGTTTTTCAATATAGGTAACGCTGTGGCAGCAGTCTTTTTTTGTGTTTGTATTTGCGAGAAGCCCTGGGACACAACGTGGTGTGAGAAAGCTTTTTTTCATACCCTTAGAAAGGCAGATCACATTCGACGGTTTCAGAGGGCTACAGCTCCTGACAACCACAGAACGGTTGAAGGGCATATCTTGAAAAAATACAGCGACGTGTACTCCTTCAAACTGAGGGCAATAGAATGAAATACTTCTGGGTTATATTTATACCGCGCCTTGTAATTATTCTCAAACAATGCAGAGACGCAAGGATGCCAACTCCTAAGTACTGTTTGTGCGGCATATATCCCACCTAATTTTCACCGGCAGAACAGCCGGAGCCACTAATCTCCCTCGATGTTACGTCTATACGCTGAGGCGGTGTATAAAGGCCTGTGGCCAGTCTAAGGCTGAGATTGTGAACTGTGTCGCGTAGGTGACGACACAGTGGTGGGTGCTTGATACCACAAGAAGACACTTCACAAGTCAAATATGTATTCTCAGCTTACATACAGGGTATATGCTTCACGCCTTGAGTGACAAAACTTTTAGTTGTTTGTCTTTGTACCGGTCGTTTGGACCTGCATAGAGCTTCGCCTATTTGAATTGTTGAATTATTTGTGATTCTACGGAATTTGTTCTTACAATTTACTTGAACAACTGTATACTTTTTGAAATTATTGTAAAGAAAAGGCATTAAACCTTACGTGAAAGAATTACAAGCGTTAACGGAGCAGTATAAATCAAGTGTGGAAAGCGGAAAAGCCAAATGTTTCGAAGGACGTAACAATAAAATGAAAACTAATTCTAATTCTCTCTTGCATTATATCAAAGAGTGTGGTTCTGATGATGTTGGAGTGGCCGAACTAAACATCAATATGATTGTAGTTGATGAGGAAGCTAAAATCACTTGTTTAAACAAATATTTCTAATCCGTGTTTGTCCCCGAGCCCGACTTGCCTTCCCAACCGTACCAAAGCACGTTTCAACAGATGTCACCGTTAAACCAGAGTGTCCGCTGTATATGTTCTCTTCTAGAAAACCAAGATTAATCGAAAGCAGTTGGTATTGAGGGCATCTCTCCTGGTATTTTAAAGCGATGCGCTCCGCCAAATTTTTTTTACCTTGATATAATTTATTCAAACTCCGTTTCAACGCGAATTTTTTCCGAAGACTGGAAGATTTACTATGTAGGTCTAGTTCATAAAGGCAGCTCCAAAAATGCTGTAACAATTTATCGAGCCATTTCTTAATGTCAGTGTCATGCAAAATTTATGAACACATTTTATTCAAGGTCGTATTCTCCCATCTTACCGCTAATAATGTATTCACAAACGAGTAGAGCGGTTTTCGCAAAAGTGTTTCTTGTACGACGCAACTTGTAGAGTACTTTCACGAGCTGGCTTCTAATGTCGGTGAAGGTGGGGAAACAGATTCCTTGTTTTTAGAATTTTGAAAGGCCTCAATTCGGCATCGCACTCCCTTGTCCTCGCCAAACTACACATTTTAAATTTCTATCAAAATGTGCGCACATGGATAACTAATTACTTGTTGGACACGTATCAATGCGTGTTTTTAAATGGGTAGAGTTCATCCTATGTTAACATTTCATCGTCCGCGTTAAGCTCTGTTCTTAAGCCTCCCTTATTGCTTATTTTTCTAAATGATATTTATGTGGGTTTTATGTCGCACATACGTTTATTTGCCGGCGATTGTGTTTTCTACCGACTGGTTTGGAACGATTGCTATTGTGCTCCTTTGCAGAACGATTTTGATAGTATTGTTAGGTGGTGCGACAAGTGACAAAAGGCGTTGAACCCCAAAACGGGCGTTCACATGCGTGTTTCCGTAAAAAAGAAACGAATATTAAAAAGCGTACGCCACAGATACGCATATTGTTACTACCGAACCCACATTCAAATAACTTGGCACTGGTTTGTCGCATGATTGTTCATGGAATGCCAATGTTGATCTTTTTATTGGTAAATCGCCAACAGCTCTAAACTTCAGTCAGAAGACTCAAAGTTGGGTACCCTAAAAATAAAAAACACAGCTTATCTCACATGTATTAGACAGATTTTGAAATACGCATGCCCTGTGCACGAACCGATGAAAGCAAAATTGGTTGGTAAGCTCAAAAAAGTTGTGAACAGAGCTGCAAGATCTGTTTAGTGATATACAAGCAGAGAGACAGCATTACTGCTATGAAAGCTGAATTGGTTTTGGAATTGCTTTCTTTGCGCAGGAAAAAAAAGTCCGTTTGTAGATTTTCTTTTCTGCCTTTCATGGGCAGACCGGAATTGAGCGTCATAACTATTTCAGTTAACCCAGTTACATATCTAGTCATAATGACCACCGACACAAAGCGAAAGAGTACCGTGCAAAAACCACCACGTTTTACTATTCCTTTTTTGTGATGACCCTTACAGTTTGGAACCGGCTGCAAGACAAGGAGGTGGGCTGTATAAACGGAGAATTGTTTTATTCCAGTCTGTAACCCGCTGCTGTAATGCTTTTTTGGCAAAGCGGGGCACACTCTGTATAAACAAAGAAGAAAGAATATGACACAACGCCATCGGACAAGCGAGTGCTCAAAAGAGTTTCTTAAAGGGGTCCTGAAATACCTTCCATCCATGCATAGATATATATGTAACCAAATAAAGCAATGTATTAGCAATCTCCTCCCGCAAGAATTTTAATAAAGCAATGAGTATTAGCTGAGAAATCGTAAATCAAAAACCCCGCATTATCGTCGCGCCGCGTTTCCTCCTCATTTCGCTGTTGACGGCGCGTGAGCCAACCCTCCCATGATGCTGCACTCCTCCACGATGATGTACTTCCGCTATGGCGCTCCTAGACTGCCGTCTGCTACGGACAAGCTTTATTGACACCATGAATCCCGCACTCCGCTCAAAGGTGAAAAAGCGAACGAAAAATCTGGCTGCAATTGTGCGGCAGCCTGGCCATGCCCTTTCGCGCTGTACGTTGCTGGAGTTGCTATCAGCGGCACGCGACGTTTAATCGGCGGCGAACTCACAGCCGCTCGGAGAGGATTGTGCGCTCGGTCCCTTTCATGCACCACGCACTGTTTTTCCAAACAGATTCGTATCAGATGTGGCCCCGCTGGTGCCGGGTCTTATTTTGCGGCGGGGGTAAATACTGCCGGCGGCATGTGAAAAAGATATTTTAAACCGATACAGAACCCGTGCACAAAACGCTTCAATCATGTGACCAGTTCAGCTTGGGGCGAAGCGTGGTGGAGAGCGGCAGGGTTGGCAAAACATGCTCCGGTGCGGCTTGGAGCTTTCTAGCGCTGGAGCAAGCGCCATTTCTTTGACAATCTCAAACATCGGTTGCATCAGCAACAAGGCACAAACCGCTCCAGAAGTCATTTACGGTTGCGTGATCCCGGTTCAGCTCGGGGCATCACCTCACGAAATGTGGGCACTGCAGGCGCACCACTCACTCCCATTGGGAAGTGCGAGATGGGTTTGGCATTACAGAGGCGATGTTTTGTGTGGTTGTGGACGCCTTTGTTCCGCGATGAAAAGCGACGTTTAGCTTCTGCGGGTGGATAGTGCTTCCCATGGTCTGGATTATCTTTCTCGAGCGACGTACGACTCAACCTCGCATGTGGTATGTGCAGTGTGCGTGGCTAAAAGCCATCTCGGCTTGTGCGCCAGAGTAAAAGTGACTGGCTGTTCGTCCCCGCAAACCGCGCGCGAGGGGAGTGCCGAATTTACGGCATGCAGGAGGAGGAAACCCGTCGTCTGTCAATCGCGGTTCAGACGTGCAAACGCATGTTGTGACGTTGTGTTTGTTCGAAACGCATCTCTGCATTGTCTTGAAGTTGAATAAAAAGTATGCGTCAAACCCGGGCCATTCAGCTCAGGGCGTTCTCTGCGATTGCACGAAAGAAGTGCAACGGGGCTCAACGCTTTCTTTATGGAACGTACTCAGGTAAGAGAATATGAATGTCGTGTTATGGCCGTGTTGCTTCAATACAAACGGTTAAAGCGTTTGGTTTACTCTTGTTTCGTTTGCCGTAAACTGTCCAAGCACTCTGGCACTCCGCTCGCCGATCATCCGGCGCGCCGACGTTGAGCAGACGACTCATCTCTTTGCCGGAAGTGCGTGAAATAGCCCCCAATAGCAGGATGTCTAGCTCTTGGCGAACATCTGAA
>JABSTR010000322.1:0-53148 GCA_013339765.2 Haemaphysalis longicornis
GGAACTGGTGCTTTATACAAACATTTCCGAAAAAAGTCATTCGAAGAATGTATGCTCACAAAAACAACTACGAACGGGATGTTTTACCCGGTAGTTGTCTAGAATACCCATTAAAACCGTTTCATAATGGACAACACGGATTTTTGTGCGAGGCACGAGGCTTCATAAATTCGCAACACAAGCATCCGCAAAGCAAAGTGGGAAAATGGAAGGCAATTCTGCTTCGAGGAGGTGCAATGTGAAAAATCCCACCTACCTGCTTATACGCTTCAGAGGACAAAATTTTACTATTTCGTATTTGGCAACTTTAAGCATAGTATGCGTAGCTAAAACAAGTTGAATATATAAAAAAACTCAATCATTTTACCTAAATCATTCAAAAGAGGTGTTTTACAAACATTTCGATAGGCCCAGTGGCATGTGCATTATTAAAAAGACTAGAAAACACTTTTCAGAGATTTCCTTCGGTTACCTGTATCCAGAAAAAATTGTACCATATCTCAACGGAGACGCGATAGAAACAAATTTTGATGATGAAACTTTTAGTGCTTCTCGCTCTCTGAAGGGTGTATTATTTTTTATTATTTCAGAAAAATTAGGCTCCCCCGCCATAATAAGAAAGTGCTTCTCGAATTTCAAATTGCTGCAACCAGGAGTTTGGCTTTCCTTTCAGATACAATCTTCACTTTTTTGGACTTGTTATAGGAGTCAAAAATTAATTTGTTTTCCTCTTTCTTTGGCATGGCTGTGCGAAAGCCTTAAGTTTTGTTTTTGGCGTTTCTAGGAGTTACACTATTAGAAACAAGTCAATAAATAAAGCAGTGCAACATTTATTGGAGAAGCAGAAGGCACACCCATTTTGTTTCGAAATGCAGAATTGCACAGACAGCCCGGGTAGGAGAAAACCCTAATATTATTTTTGATATTTTTAAGGGGTATACGTACGAGCAAAAAGCTGTTAGATTTGTGAATGAAACAGGGAGGTCAGCGAGATAACCATGAATTTACGAACACACAATTTCCCGCTTTGGATCCATTAGGAGTTCAATTTCAAGAAATCTGACCTTGATGATACCTACGCCACGACAAAAATGTACTGCCCAAAATTCAAGTCTTTAGTTGAAGCCATGAAGTCATTTTGTCAGTGACTTATTCCGTCGGTCGGGAATTTCTCTTTAGAGTTATGGAGTTCCAATAGGTAGAGGCTGCGAGACAACACATGATATAACAAGTGACAGTTTGAATAACTTGATGCGAGAACAGAAGCGATGATATTATTGTGGTACATATGGTAACAATTCTACAAAACAGTTAGAAGTACAACTTATCATTTGCAGGAAAAACCCCACATCACCTCGCTGTGTATATGTTTTGGCTGATTGTTTTTTTTTTTTGCAGAAACGAGCGTCGAGGTCCAAGCGGTGGCGGTCGTGGACACGAACCACAAAGGTAATAAAAACAAAGTGTCGGTAAGGAAACAACAATTTTACAGAAATCCCTCTGTCAAGAATTATGAGCAAGTGCGTTTTACAAAATTTAGGACGTTACAAATAGTATAAGAGGCTGCTGAAGCGGACATCTGTTAAAGACTATATTTATGACAACCCTTGCCTGTTATATTTGAGTTATTTATTGAACCTTCTCTAGCATTTTTACGTTACAGAAGAAATCAATGTAACCTTCCAATCACTAACAAGGCTTCTCAGTTTTACACAAGCAACAATTGTCAAGCAAGGACGTTTAAGCGCAAAAAGGAGCCCCTGGTAGAACGCTCAGCAAAGACATGTGAATAACAAGCCCGGGGATGTTTTGAGTGAGAATAAGAGCAACGAGTTATGGCTTAAGAAAGATGAAGTTCAAAAACTTACGCGTCTTGTCAATAGCGTACCAGAGAGACAATTTGGCATTTGATTATCGTAAATACTCCCTTAACGGGATAATATGCCCCATAGAGTGGACACTGGCCTGCGACAGAGTCGACCGCCAGACGCAGGCATGAAAATGATAACTAAGGAGCCCCGTTCAAGGTCTGCGGTGTGCGAAACTCACCATTTCAAAGCTTCTGAAGACATTTGGTGCTGAGAGCATTTTGTATGAAACGTGGTGAGCGAACCTAGAATTAACAATGCAGTAACGAACCCAATAAATACTGCAGCAACTATTAGTAATAATTGACACGACGAGCGATGAACCCGCACTATCATTGGTTCTTGAGATCAGCTCTCCTCGTAGTCATCAGTCCACCGTCGGCAATCATAATTGACTGATGGCCAGAGAAAACCCTCTGGGTCATGGTGGTTTTGATTGTAAAAACAACGATGGAACATTGCGGTTTTCAGTTCAGTACAGACTATTACAGCATAAAATTGTCGACCTATTTGAATTGCACATTCGCCTCTCATATCTATTCACGCAGCGCTGAGCTCTGCCATTAACTCTTTTCTACTTAACCACAGGGGCAAAATAATTCGCCATCTAAGACTAAGTCAGGAGGGTAAAAGTGGTTTTGCAGGAATTGACATTGAGTAGCTAAGGCGTGGATAACTTAATATTGCCCTTTTTTTTGTCACATTCTTGTTGTCACATGAGGACCACAAAGATTCACGGAGACCCTATATTCATGCAATAACATACGTGTAAGAGCGTTCGCCATCACTATTACCGAAAATAGCCAGCCAGAGAAACGTTAAGGAACTGGACGAAAATATATGATTGAAGTTATTCGGTTGCTCCAAAAAGCTCTTAAGGCATTCAGTAAATGCCGAGTAGCATCGCATTGCAGAGACTAAACACAGGTAAAGCAAGGTGCTTTTGCGCTGATTGGAAAGAGTCTATCATTGATTAAAATGAAGAATGCCGTCGCTACTGGCAACCAATCTTTTTATATACAGCTATGAAAATGATGATCAGTGACGCGCGTGTCAAAGAAGCAGATGCACCATCATCTTATCAGTGCCCCAAAGCAAGCATATGGGCCATACTTAGGCACGCTATTTTAGGGGTAAGGTGAGGGCCTTGCATCCTCAGGTGTATAAAGGAACGAAGCAACCGTAACTTTTGGAATTTTCTTATACGGAAAGTTTTGTTTCGTGCCAGTATGGTTAAAATTATCTAATAACCACACAGGACCAAGATATTTACGATTGTAGAATAGTATTTGCCCTAGCCAGGGCAAAATAAGCATCCGGGTACATTTCCTTGATTATATAATTCCTGCTGCCATTCAGCGTTAACCAACGGTGGTTGTCGTGTCCACAGACTTCCATCGAGGCTCTGTCATGCAAGTTCGCCAGGATTGGTCTGTCCAGAATGTAGGGGGTACATTCTAGGAAGCAGCATTTAAAGCATTTCCGGCACAAAAGTTTCATCAAAGTTTAAAAGAATAATTAGTAAAAAATAGCGTCAGCAAAGTTTCACGAATCGCAACTACGTCAAGGAGTGAATGAACGAATTAGGCGATTTAAGTGAACTCTTTACTGCGGTCAAGAAACTGCCATAAAAACGCCTTCTTTACAACGACGATTCTTGATGCCAGTTCAGTCAATTAGGGTATATTGCGCAATTGTCTGGTCTCGGGTTTCTTCTCGTTCATGAAAGTCTTGTTCAGCAATTCGAAGTTATAGTGAACAATAAAAAATCGGCTTCAACAACTGGTAATTATGCCATAGGCGAGACACGACCTGTGGCCCAAAGACCGAGTACTAAAAAAAGTTGGAAGTCGCTATAGGTAGGAAGCACAAATCGATGTTCCTAAATCTGTAGTGTTGAAAAATTTGGAAAAGCAGTTTTAAGAGATCAGCAAGCTTCTTCTTGTTTATTTGTTTTGACATGCCTAGATGGTAACGGCGAAAGCTTGAAAACCGCTAGAGGAAAACTTACCAGACATTGCTCGGCTAGAATGACAAATATACACGCACCGGTATCATGTGACGTAAGAACACGGTCAACTAAAAATTCACTTCGAAAATATTGCGGCTTGAAACAATTGTTTGTTCGGTTTTTATGCTGTGCTATAAATGCATGACCAGCTAAAGTTCATGAAATACGTGTTCAGGCGAATCGAATTTTATGTCCTGTGTCTAGAATTGTAGCGCGTTCGGCGAGCACGAGCTGTGACGTTTCTGGGAGAGCGAGCTGTTAAGCCAGGTTGCACTTCTAGTGCTGCAGATTAGTAGTGTGAAAAGAGCAGCATTGCTTGTAGTAAGCATACCCTCGGCAATAGAAAACCAAAAAGAGAGCGCTAATGAAAGATTTTGCACCAGTTTAACACTGGTGCTATGTGGTAGACGTGAAGGTGGGTCCATTTATTAGATTGTTGTTGTGCGTCTGGACCTGGGCAGTTGTTGGAAACGGTTAGGTGGAGGCTTTTGTTGAGAAATGTGCAGGGTGGGACCAACATTCGGTGGCAAATGAGACATTTACTGCAGTGTAGCTTGGCAACCATTGTTGGTTTATCTGCCACAAAAGACCCAGAAATTTCTTGCAGTTTTTGGCGAACTATTTTAATTACATCGCCAGATATCGAGACTGTTTTGACAAACGACCGGAGAGCGATATCACCATTTGTTTTGCATTTGCAGAGGATAGACTTGCGACGAGCAGTAAGTTCTTCTGCAGATTTTATGGACCGAAGTAGCTAAGAACCATTCGATTTCGAGGCTGTGTGGTCGAAAAAATGCCAAAGCCTTTCGCGTAACGGTAACTGGTGGCACTGTAAACATAGATGATTAGACTCCATACGCCACAGTTTTCATCCATAAAAAAAGTAAGGACAGCTGCAACCACATAATGCTTCGATGTACAGGAGGGATAAATGGTTTCTTGTGCATGAGCGGTAGAGAAACCTGCTCCTTGTGCCCCGTGTTCGTGATTTTACACGGTCTTTTGATCCTGCGTGAGTACCGGAAGAAGCTAGCTAGAATGCGTGGCCGCACTACGCTCTCTAGATCCCCACACGGTAGTTGTGGCCTTCAGTGCAAAGGAGTCTAAAGGTGAAGGTAAGAATCCCGCAACGGTGAATTTCGTTCTATTGGTCAAGGCCCAAACAATGGGTTTGCGTCGCTCTACCAGACCGGTGGCTCCGGTACTGTTCTTGTTGCCATAGAAGGTACAGTATACTCATAACGCACATTTCTTTCTTTCAAACGGATTTAGGTTATATTAATCCCTATGGAGCGATCTGTCCCGGAAAGGTGCCCGAAACGATGGACATTTAGCACCAATATAACCGTCATTGCTAAAGTAACTGGACAATTTTTCCAATATCTGGTATTGCAACGTACGTAAATATCCTACAAATAATCCTATTTATCTGAAAAAAAAACTATCTGTAGTGTATTTGGCAGAAAAACAAAGGGAATAAGCTTTTACCAGATGAATTTTTAATTGATGCACATGCTAAAGAACAGTCTGGGAACCTCCTTGTCGAGACGTTTATGCATGACATTGAAGTGCTTGTATCTGCGACCACGCCCTAGAGATCAGCATGACCTAATTTCCAATCTGGACGTTATAAAAAATTATTTTCCAATAATATTTATGGCATCTGCTATCAAAACCTTCGTACAGTCATAAGAATAATAAGCAGTTGTAATGGCAACTAACTACTCACCAAATACGTGTCACTAAGGTTACACGGAAGACCGCTTGTTATTACGCCACTGCTGCATTTTACGTGGCTATGGCTAGCCATATATCTTTAACCCAACGCGCAGCAGTAAATGTCGGCGGTGAGTACGTATGTAGGTCTTGGTTGTTGCGGCCTACTTACTGTTACACTCAAATGCCACCATGGCTCTACCTAGTTGGCAACATTAACTTATCGGAGATACGGAGAGTCACCATTTGTCACTTATTTTTGGAGACTGCAAAAATCCAAAAGGAGACAAGACACCTTTCTTCGAAAAATTTAGTGGCCTTGGAAAACCTAACGTCGTCCAAAGTACTAAAGGGTGCTCTTCTTTCCGGAGGTTCGAAAAAACATTGATCCGCTGAGGGTTGTTTTTGGAGCAGTAATATTTTGGAAATAAACGGCCCCAGGCACACTGCAAAAGGGCCACAAAGATGAGAAAACAATGCTGATGATGCGAGGTCACGCTGGTGTGCAGAATAAGAATATTTTACTTGCTGGATTAGGCGGGATTAGGGTCTTTTCAGGTTCTTTTTACCGCAGGTTAATGCGGTGGTAGCCACAGCTGCATTACTGCTGTTCAACTGGTCGGTGCTGTACGGGTTCAAAGTAACAGTATGCTCTCACCATCGTCGTAAATAATACCGCTGATGGCATGTTCGTTTTCCGCTACACCAAATGGGGATGCGACCCCTTGATATTTCTTAGTGAAGACGAAGCACTGTATGCGTGTCAATGGAAAGTGTACGTTATGGATACTTTTCGTTGGCCGCTACCAGCCTCTTACTTACACCACATGAACGCCAAACTGAAAACTAAATTAATTGTGGCGAATGCTGCTACCAGCAAAATCCCACCAGACTTTCTCCCGAATAGAATGTGCGTTTAAAGCTTAAAAGTAAACCATCGAGCTCCCAGTAAATAATACGCAACCTAACATGAGCCCAGAAAAAGGACCCTGTTTTTTTCTCCCAGAAACTGAGAAAGAGCCTGCCAAAATGTGCAGTGGTGTCTTATGTTAGTGACGAAACACATGAATAAAGTGTCTTGGACCAACTACTGGGCCTCAGCCGGGCTGCTTTATTAGCCGACAATACGGCCACAGTGCCGTACGGTCGTGTGGTGATAGAGCCGGTGGACTACCTCAAGCACTGTTACAGTTGCTTTCCTTGTTTTTCTTACCCTAGTTTATTCTGTTTCCGAGAGGTTGAGGGATACGGACAGTTGACTACCGGTGCTCCCTCCCATACCTGCCCCGCAGCGCCCTCTACTAGGGTCTCGGCAAGCTTGCGCCACCCTTGGAGCTCGCTTTGAGGAGTTCTACCCATAATATTTCCTAAAGCGTCGGATAACGAATTCGGTGTACACCACCCTTAGTAGCATTAAAAATGGCAAAGGAGAAAGAATTGACGTTGGCACTACAAATACCTGCGGGAACAATAGGAGCACTGAAAAACGGTGAACGAAATACACGATTACAGACATACAGAGTTACTTATTAGTTTGGACAGGAGATTTACAAATTAGAGCATTAATCTGTAATATAAACAGCTTGACAGACGCCCACCGCATTTATCGGCAATTAATTGCTTCCAATGTTGAGGATCTGAATGCTGAGGTACGCAATGCCTACATGCACAAAAGCTTGTATTCTAAAAAAGTTCAACATTTTACAGCACAGCACGCACTCACATACACACTTTATAAATTGCCCCAAACGTATGTTTCTACATATTGACAGAAAGGAAGGCGCCGACACAATTTGCCGAAGTGACCACTTTCTACTCGCGCTCAGTTTCGTTCGAAACTCCTTTACCAACAGGTAACACAACCGGTGCAGACGGGTGAAACGTTTTGGAGGTACTTATAATGTGGCAAAATCTTAACACTAGAATGTAAGCAAAGGTTGCCTGAATATGTTTTGATTGCTGCACAGAAGACTATATTTTTATATGTCATATGTCATAAGGTCCTAAAAATGTAGTCATGAAGTTCACATAATAGATACCAATTAATGACAAGGGGTACATCTCCAAATGGCGTCCGCTACTTGGTAAATTGACAACAGGATGCTATTTGTTGTGAATCATATGAAAATACTATGGCCACCAAAAGAGAATTTTAGATTATCAAATAAATATACGTTAGTTACACCTACCATATAGGTGGCACAAATAAAGCAACGACTAAAAAAGTACCGTTCGCAAGCCCACTATTATTGTACTAAATATATAAATGGGCATTTAAATTAAAACCCTGTCAACAGCAATGAAATAAATATAAATTATTCACTCCGAATAATAGGCTACTCGTAGTGAGTGATAAAATCAGAACGGTACATAATCATTTGCAATGGACATTGAAAATGCAAAATTACAACTTGAGAGCTGAACATTTTCGATTCCAATTGAGATGACTGATGAGCGATTCCAGCCTCCAAACGTGAATGAGCAGAGACTATTACAGGCACCAGATAGAGAGGCGACGCATAATTGTGAATAAAACATTAAGGATATTTCATTTCACTTCAGATATTACAACAAGCATTGATATTGCAGGCTTGAATATGACATATAGGAAGTATATGTCATACCTATTTCTATGCATGTGATGACACCAATGAGGCCTAAGACATATTCTGGTCAAAATCTACATCCAGTTGTGAGGCAATCCAGCCTAATATATATTTCACATTTTCGTCTAGAAAGAGTTGGAGAAAATATTTTTCTGAGGATGCATATTTTATTTATTTTATTCATTACCTCAATGAATTTTCAAGAAGGCATTGTTCTATACACACATACATACACACGTAATTGATGGACGACGCGTGACTTTTGTGATGAACGCTGTGATGACAATCCGTACATCGCAACGCCCGTTTCAAAACACCTCGCGGTTTCGTAAGTACCCAAATCTTTTGTGCCCAGAGTTCTTCTTCAAAAACAATCCTTATAACAATTTTGTTTTCCACCGCTTTTTGGTCTTCAAACAGTTAACACCATCTGCTTACAGACGAAGGTACCCAGACCATCAAAAAGTGAAAAACGGAGGGCAGTACCTGCCTTATTCGTGCTAAAAAGCAAAATGTAATTTTTTAGCTCAATTTAATTCAATCGCCCTCAGATTTATTCTAGGCGGCAGCCAATTTATCCCAGGCGCTATCTAATTTATTCCAAACGCCAGGTAATTGTATCCAGGTGTCATCAAATTTATTCCAAGTGCCTACCAATTTATTCCGGGAGCGAACTAAATTAATCAATCTACAAGAAGGTTGTTCAGGGCTATTTTGCAAATTTTTTCTTCAGCTTTGCGTACTTAGTTCAGCCTAGTGCGGGAAAATTGTGATGTTTTTGATCCATTATGAGCAAAATATCTTATGCGCAAAGCATAATGGACATTCACAAACTCGCACAGAGTAGTAGAGCGGTCTTTTCTGATCGGCTGGGGCCGCGTGCTGTTGTGTCATGGTCTGCGATAGCTTCGTCGATAACTCATGTCAGAATCATTGTCCGCTGCTCGCAAAACAATGCGGTTAGAAGTTCCTTTCATAAAAAGACATTATTTACTTGCCCTTTGCATTCTGATTTTCAATCAATGAATGTTTCCCTGCAGTTTAAATATTATGCGTAATTGTATTATCGTCTGATCGCGTAAGAAATATCGCATGCTTGTGTGAGAAGTATCATCTCATCCCGTAAAAACTGTCTGGAAAGTCTTGCGGCAAAACAATACGTGAGCAGAAGACACTTTTGAAGATATAGCAAACGATCAATACACGGCACCAGCGGATGAAAGAAGACCGCTCTCGTGGTGTGTGCGTGTCAGTAAAAGTTCATTAGGCTGTGCGCATACAATATTTTGCGCATAATGAATCAATAAAACCATGTTATCACCAAACCACACACAACAAAGTCCGCAAAGCTGAACCTAATTTCTCACAAAACACTCCTGAACAACCTTCTGACAGCTAGAATAATTTGGCTAGGGATCGGAATAAATTGCTTCGCATTTGGAATAAATTCGCTGAATTTTGGATTAAATTAGATGGTGTTTCGATTAAATTAAAAGGCACTTTTAATGAGTTGGCTGGCCCCTGGAATAAATTGTAGGGCGATTGGAATAAATTGAGCGGGAAAGCTGTAGTTCATGCGTATCGACTCGCAAAGAGCACTCCTACTTCGTGCGCTCTTGCCATGTAAGCGTAATTGTGCCAATCCGTTCTTATACTAATGGTAAAAATAACGAGTCAAATTTATGGTCTCGACTTGAAGAATACTCTACGCTGATGAAGCTCACATTTTTTTTAAACATATAATACGAAGCAGCATGTGAGCTTTGTTGCATTTGGGTCAACACCTTATTGTGCCGTAATACTAAACTTAATTTGTTCTCACTTCATATATCTGTTATAGGGAGTCTTTTAGATTATAAGCAGCACAAACATATGGGGCGTATCGTCACTGCATGGAAGGGGAGGGTGGGCATTCTAGTGAAGAAATGCTACTTCAATGCATAAATTTTACCCAAACGCACACTTGTGATTTTAAGCAATATTTGATTCCCACAGTGCTTTTTCCTGATACACATCCTTGGAGTTCACTTTATTCGTTCTGAAAAGTGTGCAGGGACCTCTTCGTGGGCCAACCGGAGCCTCCAATCGCAATCGTGGTGCTGGCATTAATCATCGCCACAGACGCTCACTGTCTGGAAGAATAACGCAAGGTGGGAAGTAATATTAGTCTCGCTGTTTTATGCACTTGCTGCCAGATTTATTGAGTTGTTCTGAGTGTTGGCGTGGTGCTGCACTGAAGGCTAACTCCGGCCCCAGTAGTGCAGTGATATGCGAGCAGAATTTTGTTTTCTACACTTCTGCGATAATGTTTTAGGCTCGCTGAAAGTTGAGCCCCGCGAAGACCTCGTCTTGTTTTTCCCATTTCTGAATGAAATTTGTGTACTTAGCACTCAACTTCGTACTCCGTACTTCGCGTCCAACAGCTCGCAGAGCCTCTTGCACAAGTCGGAAAATGGTCATACGCCCGCACATACTCAAACGTCGGCCCGTTGTTGCGTTGCGTGGTGTGCCGCAGAAGTCGGTTTGGCCTCTTACCTTGTTGCAAATTGCTCTACGTTTACTGGAATGGCCCCATGACAATGCGCCGAGTGGTAAACTTCTGGATTTCGCCGACAAAATGACTGATTGCAGCACTCACCATGACCTGGCAACTCAGGCGACTTGCCAGGAATTACTTTTAGCTTTCACCACCAGTTTTTCCTTTTAAATGGGCTTTCTGATTTCAACCGTAAAACCAATATACGCATGGTTTGTAAACTGGAAGGGTCGCTAAAATCTTGCTGCTGTTTTATATGGCTCTAAATGAATTTATGGCTCCAAGTGATGATACACTGTTCCTATTACGTAGTATCGCAGCCAAAGCTCGCGTAGCCCGCTCACACCTCTGTCACAATATCAAGCGTACGACGCCAAAATGTACCGTATAATTTTGTTCATTTCATTGTACAGTGCATAATTTTTGTTACAGTAATCCTACTCATCGAGTTCGGTTCCATTCGCTCCCAGAAAATGCTAGAACTCTCTTGAACGAAGTGGCGGTAAAGCGACCACTCGCTCGTTCCCCGGCAAAAAAATACCAAAACAAAATCTTCGCCGCTCACCTTTCAACGAAGCTTCGAGATCTTTAGAGGGGGCGCGTGGCCTTGCCACTCCTAAAGCGCGCCGATGATACCAAAAGGGAGAAAGTGGGAAGCTGTTTGGTCGACGGCGGTGGGCGCGTGCCCACCGCCTGCTGCCGGGGCCAGGAATGAAATGTGCATCTTTGGGCTTAGCTGCACAACCGCTTACTCACTAACCTCTCGTGTCGGTTTCAAAGGTTGTCGGGTCACTGAACCAGGCAGAATCATGTCTCGAAATTGTCGACCAATTTTATCTCTAGAATCATTCAGTCTATCAAACTTCCAGAGTACAGCCAGAACCACCCACGCCGCCTCCTCTTCTGCACACTGCGCCTAAGTCCTGTTGTCGACTTGGACGTACTACCTGCATTGAGTGCACTACAAGTATTGGAGGCCCTGGAGCCAGTACTCGCAAACCTCGGGCGAGCAAGTGCAATGGTGAACGTGCGCCCTTCGTTGAGTTGGGATGTCAAGCGCGCTTCCTTTTTTCAGTGCAAGGCCAGAGGTCTGCTATCCCGCATCGCTGATCTTCTGGAATTTGTGTTCATGAAGTCGATTCCCATACTTGTCATTTGTGAGCCAAGCCTGCATAAATCTATTGGACTATCTGGCTATGAACTTTTTCAATCAACCACAGACGAACAGCAAAGCAAAGGCGTAATTTTCATCAGACGTGAGCTCACCTATGTACACCACCCCATGAACGCTTAGAGGGGTAATGAGTACTTCTTCCTGAACACCAGGAAAGGCGACCTCACATTTACACTTGTGGGTGAGTAAATACAACCTTCATCTCGCTCTAATTGCAAAAGGCTGTAGGACATCTAAGTGCAACAGCTGGTCCGTGGATTAGTACGGGTCATTTTAATGCACACCACTTGCTGTGCGGAAGCTAAAGCACTAACAGCAAAGGGCGGAACCCTTTGCGTCAGACCATGGCTTATGCTTACTGAAAGATGAAAGTCCGACTTTTCTATGTTGTGCAAACTACGGCATTTGCTTGTGCCTAACTTTGGTTTCGCGATGCCTGTCCGGGCATACACAATGGTTTGCAGACGTAGAAACCTATAAAAGTGACCAAATTCCTACCAATCTAAAGATTAATGAACCACGAAGTCGCATCGACCCTTATGTCATTCGGGTGAGCGGTTGGTCACAATTTAAATCCCAAATGAAAGAATTCTGTTGGAGTAATCACTCTGGAGTTGTACAGTCTGCTGTTGGACACACGCTGGTTGCTTGTAAACGTTCTTTAGCTTGTCCCCGAAAATAACAGAGTTTGGCATTGAGCTGGAACGCCTCACAGCTATCCGACGGCGCACTGAACGAAGGTACAGACGCACTAAGTCTATTCAAGACTTGAGAGATACCAGAAGGACGCAAAAAACATTCAACGTGGCATTATCGAAGGGAAAACGGAACGTTGGATGTCCTTTTTTGAATCGCTCGACCATCGAAAGCCCTTGACTGAAATATGTAATACTGTTGGAACTTTTTCTCCGTAGACAAAGAAGTGATCACAGATATGGTTAGAAGAGGACGATGATGAACGATGGCGCCGATCTGACGTGTACTGTCTGTGATCTAATGTAAGTACAGTGCTTTTCCCTTACCCAAACCGTTGTACTGGCGACATAGTGGTGCCGAAATCCCGCGGACGAAGGAATGACGGTATGTACTCAACGGTTGGGACCAATGCCTGAAAGGAACTCACAGCGACTTCATTATGACGGAGCCATGAACGAAGCCGACCGGAAATCAGCTAATCCGAACACGAAACTTTCGACGCTCTACCATTACGACGCTGATCTCCCAAGCGAAGGCTGCCATTTTAACGCGGACACAGAAGATCAAGAAATCTCCGTCATTACTGACTGCCTTGACCTCGAGTAAGGGCAATTACGGAACACCGATGACGACATCAAACCCTTTCTGACTGGCAACTCTGCTGAGGAAGAGTTTATTTACACGTTTGAGTTCCGTGATTTCATCGTAACTTGGCAATCAATCTTAATGCAAGCGATGCAGTTTCCCCGATGCGAAATTTATGATACTTGTGTTAGATATGGCAAAGTTGCGTCGCAGCTTTTTGCCTGACCCAGCACACACAAGTCACAAGCAGCTTTCTGACTGCATCCGCTCGTATAGAAGACCCTAGTAGCCAAGTTCTGATACACGAAACGACGCCGACAGCTACCGTTCAACTAGAAAAGAAACCACAAAGTCTTCCGGCAGAGAAATGTGCTCATTCCGACGTCGTACTTCAACTCGATGGACAAAGCCACCGTGAACAGAATTCGTCAACAAGCGACACCCCAGCCAGAACTGGAGCCATTGCAACTAATTTCTTCTCCCCAACGCAGTTGTTGCGTCTATCTGGCCTAAACGTAGGCGCATCGAAGGAAGCCTTGCCAATGAAAACGCGGGTGAACCAAATACGAAAGACAAGAGGAGGGATAAAAAAGACATTTATGCTACCGCAGGATTTGCTTTTAGGCTCTCTCTGCAACAATACACGAACGCAAAACAAAGGATTGTTGTTCCTCATGGCTTGCATGGCAGACATAATGGTCATCGCCACGACCACGACAGCTTCTGCTCTCGAAGAAAGGAGAAGGGCAACGACAACCGAATGAAGGTTTCCCCTGCTGTTCGGCATACTTGAAAATACAAGCGCAAGAATCGTCAGCGAGGCTATCGTTTGCCCAGAACGACTCGAAACGGACCATACAGGCAATCACAGCGCTGGTGAGAGTACAGACGCTAACGCTAGGGCTAGGACCTCCTCCACCGCATCACTGTTTTTTTCGTCGCGGGGAGAGGTGGTCTGAACGTTTTTCCCCGAAGACAAAGTGATCGCAGATGTGGGTAGAAGAGGACAATGACGATTTATTGCGGCGATCGGACGTGTACTCTCTGTGATGTAAAGTAAATACAGTTCTTTGTCCTTACCGTAGGCGTTGCGGTCGCGATAGAGGGCGGTGCGACGTTTAATGACCCCCATGAAACAGCGATCTTCACTAAAAGCTTTCGCTCGTCCCCGGAAGCGGGGGGAGCTCAAAGCAGCAGAGGACTTCTGTGTTCGGATGGCCAGTGCTAGAGTCCCTTCCGGCTGATCACTTCCCACTCCCATTCCTACATCGCGGGATCATCGAATGGACGTCCCGTTTTTGACGGAAGAACTGGAGCGGCATTGGCTTGTGCAAGCGGTCGTCATCACCTAGGACCGATGGAATCACCCATACCACACTCTCTCACCTTTGAAACGACGCTCGGCATGACCTTTTGAAATATTTCAATGAACTGTGGAGGTGCAGCCGCCCTGTTGCTCTCCTGAAACGGGGAAAATCTCGGCTGGACCCTGCGGCATACCGACCCATAGCACTTGCCAGCTGCGTTGGAAAGCTGATGGAACGAGTTATCCTGGCACGTCTGGAGGGGTTTCTCGAGTACTACAACGTCTACCCTACAGTCATGGCTGGTTTCCGTCGTGACCGTTCGTCAATCGATTGCATAAAAAACCTGGTACATTTGTGCAGCAGGAGAGACTCGCCAAGGTCATGTGCGCTGCACTGTCCCTGGACGTTAAAGTAGCATATGACCATTTGGAGCACGATGCCATTAATAAGGCACTACAGGTAGTGGGGCTTGGCGGCCGTGTTTACCAGTGGGTGCGGAGTTACCTTTCGGGGAGGTAATTATTTGTAATGATTCAAAAATAGCCCTACAAAAGTACACTATACCCACCGACGTGTCCCCCAAAGAGGCGTCTTGAGCCCCACGTTGTTTACCCTAACATTCTTCGGCCTGGCAACTTCGCTTCCAAGAAAGGTTGATCTGTCGATTTAAGCGGATGACATTGGCATATAGGCAGATGCAGTGACACGAAGGCACGTGCGCACAAGCCTGCTAAAGGATGGAGACTTCACCAATTCCTATCTGCACACAAAGGGGTTGGAAGTGTCTACCAGCAAATGCGCAGTGCTTGAGTTTTCACGGAAGCCCATGTATGCATACCCTTTGTAAATTAATGGCGAAAAGTTCTCATGTGAAATGTCACATGTTTCTTGGCGTGCGTGTCGATAGAGACCTTTCTTGCAGCCCTCCCCCCGTACGTTGTATGATGAAGCGGCTGTGTGCATTATCCAATATTGTTCAGTTTATTGGCGGCAACACGCGAGGAGCGCCTATGAAATCAATGTTGCAGCTATACAATGCACTATTATTGGGCTCCCTATGGTACAGCCTGCCTGTATTTCAAGTACACCCCGCACAAATTATAAAAAACTGCAAGAAATTTTATGAAATACAAGCCCAGGCCCTTTGAACTTGCCTTGGCTTACCATGGTGCACGTCAACAGCTGCAGTAATTGCTGTGGCTCGTCACCACCCTTTGTCCGCCTACCTCATGATGATATCGTCAGGGTGCATTTGAGACAGTTAAGCAGACTGCCTTATCACCACCTTGCGAATTTGTCATCTTAACTCTCCCATGCATCCTTCGCAAAGGTTGTAGCTGCCCACATTACCAGCCTGGCATCCAACTATGCACCTGCCGCGAGGCCGCTGCTCCATCTTAGTTGTACGCTGCATCCACAAGAATTCCTTACTATTCCAGGGTTAACAAAGAAGCGAGATTGTCCAGCGTTCGAACTACAGCAGGTAATTCTTACCTATATACGTGAGCGATACAGAGACCGCACCAACAGTTACACCGATGGCTCAGTACAAACCTCTAATGCTGCTGGCGCGTGGTTATACCACGATTGTCGATGACCATGGAATTCAACATAGCCCAACCCACAACTTCCATGGCTACCGAATACACTGCCATCAGTTGGGCCCTTCACACCATTCAGAAAGTCTCATGCAGAAAATGGGCGATCTTTTCTGACTCCAAGCATGCGCTCCAATCCCTCCATTCCGATCAACTGTTAGCTCTTGACTCGTACATCAAGGATGCCTTCGCGCACAAGCAGTATTGTTTAACTGTGTTTTTCGACCTTGAGAAGGCATACGACACCGCTTGGCGTTATGGGATCCTTAGGGACCTCAAGTCATTCGGTGTTTCGGGTAACATGTTGAACGCTCTTGTCAGTTACTTGTCGGACAGGACGTTCCGAGTAAGAGTTGGTGGTGCACTCTCAAAGGTTCACGTGCAAGAAAATGGCGTGCCACAGGGTGGCGTGTTGAGCTGCACTCTCTTCATAGTAAAAATGAACTCTCTTGGTAAGGCACTGCCACCTACAATCTCTTATTCCATGTATGTAGATGACGTCCAGATATCCTATAAATCATGCAATATGTCAATCTGCGAACGTCAAGTCCAGCTTGGTGTAAAGAAACTTGCCGGCGGGGCAGACAAGAATGGTTTTAAATTGAATCCGGTAAAAAGCTCCTGCGTTGTGTTCTCCAGGAAGCGCGGTGTCCATCCGGACCCAGACATTCATCTTAATGGCGTGTCGCTTCCTGTGAACAAGGAGCACAAGTTCTTAGGTGTTGTGTTTGATCACAAACTCACATTCATTCCCCACATCAAGGAACTTAAAAATAAATGTCTCAAAACAATGAATATACTTAAGGTTCTCTCCCACCAATCCTACGGTTCCGCCAAAGAACTCCTGCTTCGCTTGTATACTGCATTGGTTGGGTCTCGTTTAGACTATGGCAGTGTGGTATATGGGTCGGCTTCTAAAACAGCGTTGCGAATGCTTGACCCAGTGCTACACTTGGGGCTTCGTCTCGCCTCGGGTGCTTTTCGCACTAGCCCTGTCGAGAGTCTGTATGTCGAGTGTGATAAGTGGAGCCTTGAGAACCAACGAACGTACATGGACTTGCTATATGCTTTTAAAATTTCATCACTGAATAATCATCCTTTTTATCCTGTCTTTAACGATACATCAACATCTCTGCTCTTTGCAAATCGCCCATCCGTTCCTCTGCCCTTTTCACTTAGAGTGAGAGAGCGAGCCTCGGATCTAAGTGCTTCGTTTTTAGATGTGTACAGGTCATCCTTTTCTAACAGATTACCGCCTTGGCAAGTTCGCCCTATGTCGTGCGACCTTTCTTTTATGAGACTTGACAAAAATCGTGTACCACGAGCTGCAATACTGCAGCACTTTCTGTCTTTGCAGTTTAAATACACATGTGCAGAATTTTATAGTGACGCTTCTAAATCCTCTAGTATGGTGTCGTGCGCTGCTCATGGTCCTAATTTCAATGCAGCCAGAACCATGAGCGTGCACACATCAATTTTTTCAGCAGAAGCGTATGGGATTTTACTGATTGTACAACACATTCTTGAAACTCAAATTCCCAATTCCATCATCTATACAGATTCTTTGAGTGTTGTTCGCGCACTGTCATCGCACAAGCCCCCCAAAAACCACATAGTTAATCTTGTATTCAGCACTATCATGTCCGTGTATGCACAAAAGCATGAGCTGGTCCTCTGCTGGGTCCAGGACACGCAGGGATCGCTGGGAACGAGTTGGCAGACGAGAGGGCCGGTGCTGCTGCACTCAGGAACACTGTGGACATTACAACGGTACCCTACACAGACCTCAAGCCACACATAAGACAACACCTGCGCAGAACATGGCAAACACACTGGGACGAACAGACAGACAACAAACTACATGTAATAAAGCCACACTTGGGACGGTACACAACTGACTCACACAACAGACACAGTGAAGTCGCCTTGGGTAGGCTGCGGATAGGGCACACCCATGCGACGCACTCGTATCTGCTGACGGGATCATCTAGACCCCAGTGCAGCAGGTGCGGAGAGGCCCTATCCGTAGTGCACATATTAATCACATGCAAGGCACTTCACGCAACACGACACAAACACTTCAGAGAACTCTACAGACAACATATTCCCCTACATCTGTCGTTTTTTCTAGGTGACGATGCCATTGTTACCGTGAAACGTGTGTTTGAGTTTTTGTCAGAAGTCAAGTTTTTAAACCTCATTTCCTATCACGCATCATGAAATCTGGCCCTATACACCAGCGATCCTCACTGTCTTTTATTGATTTTACTTTTGTTCTTGCTTACTGATTTCAGTGTCTAAGTTCTCACCTCTCATATTTAACCACTGTTTTCGCGCTCTTTGCCCTAGTTGGCCTTGCGCCATTAACATCCAACCATCGTCATCATCATCAATCCCTCCATTCATCCCTGTGCCGTGGACCCCATGAACTGCTGCTGGCTTAGGTAAAGCTACTGTATGACCAAGCTCCTCAAGCGGGTCATCACATTGCCTTCGAGTGGCTTCCCAGTCACTGCGGCATTATCGGCAATAAAAGTACGGATGCTGCCGCCCCCTTTCCACAGCAAACGTCAGAGACCATATCTATTTCATTATCCAGGCTGGACGCTGCTAGGATTCTCCGCCAACTTGCGCGGGAGACCGCGTTAGCCAAATATACTACCCAAGAGTTCACGAGCTCTCGTATTGATACCCTGGACCCGCATCTTCAGCGTCCTCTCCTATTAGACTTTCTCGGACCCGATGCAGCCGTTCTTTGCCGTCTCTGGCTTGGAGTAGCCTTCACAAATATAGACAGTGAGGCATGTGAAGTCAGCGACACACCGGAGACCATACGCCATCTTCTATGCAAGTGTCCGCGTTTTTCATCGGCAAGAAGACAACTCTCCTCAACGTTACGGAAGCTCGACTGTCGGCAGCCGTTTCCTGAGTTAAAAATCCTATGCCCTGGCACTCACCTTCATATACGCACAGGGCTACAAAGCGCCCCTGTGCTTCCTAAAAACACCGAACTTGCGCAGCAGACTTTAGCGCAGGGACTGCTCTCTGTGAAGTCAGAGAACTATATCGCCTATAGCGTCGCGGCGCTGGCCACACCTCTGTACTCTCTGTATTTACTTTACCCTTCTTTGACTGCTTTTTATCTTTTTTGCCATGGTTCCCCTTCCCCACGTGTAGGAAAGCAAACTTGGCCACAGCCTAGTTGACATTCCTGCGTTTACCTTTATTCCTTCCTTTGTTGGTTGGGATTGAAGTGTTTCTTGAAGACGCATGACGCTTGAGTTATATCCATGTAGCATCTTGTAAGCAGTTAAGGAGGCCTCTGCACTTTAATGAATGATGTTTTATATTCCGATTATTTTTACGAATGACTGGAGACTCTTCATGTGTTGTTTTTGGGCCTTTGGAATTGGGATTTTTGAGCCTTTCTTTTGGCTTGGACCTCGGAGGCCGCTCCTTGCACTCCGTTGCAGGCAGAAACCACTCGACATCCATCTCGTTGTCAGATGTCAGAGGGGTTCTGGAAGGCCTGGGCTCCCTATACTTGCCGCACCTTCAAGGCGCCGTCCTTTGAGCCACCACCGGCGAGGGCGTCAGGGGCGCCAGAACTGGCATGGCCGGTGCGGTGGCGGTTGGAGCCGATGTGGGGCGCTCGGTGTCTATCCCGCTGGCACACTCCAATGCACTCGAGGACGGGCAGTATGGAACGCGAGTGGGATTGGTTTCGAAGGAAGCGATTGGCATCGCATTCGCTGACGCCTCAGCAAGCGGTGTGGTGAAGGGTTGGGCGGCCTGAGGCAACCCAGCGGGGGGCGGGGTGGGCCCCAAACAGACTCGCTGAACTTGGTTCCTGTGGAAACCTGACGCTGTTCCGTCGCCGGCGAGCTTCATCGGCGTACTTCGCGAGAGGAAAATAGGGCGAACCCCTTTCGCGCCTCTGGGAAGTAGATGTTCACAGTCACATTGATGGTTATGAACTTTTACCCGTTTTGAAATTTGTCACATTTGTGGGAGCACGCCTGATCCGGCCCACGGCAGTTCACAAAGGTGAGGGTTTCGGAAGGAAGGACAATTGTCACTCGGATGAACTTGTACAGCGAATTTCGCACAGGTTGTTAGGCCGCGGCAAGTATTTTACCATGCCCGTGCCGCTGGCATGGATTCGGGATGTAGGGACGGATGGAGAACGGGATAAAGCCTTCATTTATTTGACGTAAATTATGCTGAGTGGTGAAAAGGCAATATATTTTGCTTGGTGGAAATCTCCTTGTCGTCTGTGGTAATGGTGATGCTTCTCACGTCAGTGAAGCCCTTATCCTTCAAGCCCACAAGGCGAACCACATCCGTTTTGCTTAGCAGATATGGCTCGGAGATCACACGTGGCGAGCTGTTGAGGCTCCGATTGGGTGTTGCCAGATCAGCCAGTGTAGTTTGAGCTAGAATTTCTGTGGACTGCTGCTTGTAATTTACCTCGAAGAGGACTTCTCCCGTCCTTTCTTTTTGTTCTTACTCGATTTTACAATTATGGCTTCAAGATATTTTGCTATCAAGAAGACTGACTGCGATGCAAGAGCCTGGGCTGGTCTGAGGGATTTCATGACAAGACATTGAGAGTAATTATCCCGTTCTTGAAAGGTTGAGGACGACAAGGGAGAAAAGATTCTTCGGTGAGGCTCCTTTACAGGAGGCGATCACGTTTGGCGGGGCGTTTAGACAATAGCATATAGCATAGTATAAAAGCAGCGGAAGGGAGTACTTTTTTCGCTTGGGTTACCCTGACACCGAGGGAGGTGGTGGAGGACCCTGCCTAAAAAACAGACAGGCAGCTGATTCACCGGAGCTTGACCTAGGCTTCTACGCTCACCATTTCTTGTTTCGGCCTTTCACCTGAAAACTCCCACGCAAGGTGGATTACAGCGTGAGTATGGCAGCTCGGGGTATGCGTTGTCGCCAATACCTTCACCAAGATTACTCAAAGTGCCCGTGCGGGGTGTTTTGAGTGACTACTTTTTTACGTACAGATGAAAATTTTTTAGTATTACACATATTGCCAGTCATCTGAACTATCAAAATATTTTTTTTCAGTTGACATCGCAATTTATTGGTCTGATTTTATATTGTAGTGTGTTTCGCTTGGCGTAGTTATGTTATAAAACAGTCCTACTACAAGTAGAGCAAAAAATAAACAATACATTCTTTTATTAAGAAATAAAAATTATATTTTACATGGGAACCCACAGGTGCGGGATGATGAAATGGGCCTTCTCAATAAGCATGATAGATACTATAACACAACGTTTTTGTTTATTCCATCTGTTTTTGCAGTGCCTTCAAATGTTAAAGGATTCTCTTGTTCTAGGAACCAAGATTAAAAAAACAACTTGTTGGATTTCCAGTGATGAGCTTGCCTTTTTCGCATCGATTATGCGATTACACACCGAGAATATTTATAAAAAGAAAGAGACTCAGCCCTACCATTTATTTTATATTCTTTCTATGTATATTTACACGAAATAACTAAAGCAATGTTTTCAAGGAACGAACGTTTATTGAACGGAATTTCGGCGTCACCTTAACCCGAAGGATACCAAAGCATCGAAAACCACTCAACAGAGTAACGTCAACGAACGGTCATTGGGTGATGGAATGCCGTAGAATTTATAACCGCCGAATTATTTATGTTGCGGTCGCTTTTACAATTATCGATTTACAGCGGAATAATATTATAATATTGTACCACAATCTAGGATCCGCGTAACGCAACACCCTTTACCTATATAAACAAGATTGTTGGCGCAGTACACAAAACAAATTGATATGTGGATCGCCTGAAACGCAAGATGACTATATATCAGCGACATTTTTAAAAATAAGCTGTTTGAGACTTGTTTTCGGGAATATGCTGTTTTCAACACATAAACTGTGTGAGTGTTCTCGGAAAAAAATAACTGCCCAATCTTCATCAAAATTTGAATTCCAACAATTGCATCAAGAAGCAGTAGAGACCTGCTGGGTTTGGAAGACAAAGCACTGTACGTCATGCTGGCTATTGAGACACGCGAGCTGTGAGGTCTGGGAGGTGCCTGTTTAGCGTGCTACTGTGTCAAGGTAGTAGCAGACAACAGCAGGATGCTACGAATAAGTGCTGGCAAGGCTGTGGGCAGGGCAAGGCTGTGGGCAAGGCTGTGGTATCAGCGGGGGCACACAATGCAAGCGACTTGCTGTCTCGTTTGTGGTATAGCTGCTTGGACCTTCTAAATCACATGTATGAATAACCAAGAAGGATTTTTTTCTGCTTCATATGTACAATATGTTGTTATACTCCGAAATTCGCTGCTTCCGTCCACGGTCTACACTTCATTTTTTATCGTCGCCCAGAACCAAAGCCTCGCTGCTTGTCAGGTGTTTCTTAAACATGAGCACTATTTTATTCGATTCTACCCATGGAGTGTCGCATTTTCGTCACCACTAGTTCCAATGGGCAACCCCGATGTCTCCACTCTCCAACTCCCCAATTATATTAGTCATACTGCTCCCTTTGGTTCATATACATCGAGTCTTTGGTCCTATGTCAACGTGCCACCTCGTCATTGACGATGTTAGATTACGTAATTAGAGCGCTGAAGCATACAACTCCTGCCATTACACACAATTTATTACGCTACCCGACGGTGGGTCGTCTTTATGACTACCTTCAAAGGGCCATTATCCAGCCCACTACTGTGAAGTAGGGCTTTTGCAGCAGCAATTCCTCGTATTAGAAGTACTGGACAAAGGGGGAAGTACCGACTTATTACGTCGCATGGAAGTATTAGCAGGGGGCACGGCTGCCTTAACCGTTAGTGTACTCCTATGGAAGCGTTTTTTCTTGACATCCACCCAAGGTGCGCAGCATGCTCACCGTGTTGTCTCTTGACAACTTGGAATACTTATATCACCTCTGCAAGAACATTATGAATGCCAGTTACCCCTACTTCGCCACAGAAGCTCGACATGCTTACCGTCTCTTATTTTGCGCGCCATCTGGTGACTGCTAAGCATGCTATGCGAGCTTCTAAGAGACAGAGGTTTTTTTATTCCAGCACTTCCACAAGTCGTTCACTATTTGCTGCCTGAACTTCTAGTCCTTGATGGTATCAAAGTGATTTGATGATGGTTCCACAGTATTCGAGCTACGCAGTGCAATGCATCTTTTACTAGAGAGCCTCCCACTATGCCGTGCTTGGCAATTCATTTCCACAAAATGTGGTTCCAGGAGCAGTAGTCCCGCACTTCGAAACGGTGCAATATTGGGTGCACCGCTTTCAACTCATGGCCGGCTGGCAAAATTACGGGCATTCTACGAGTAACCAACACTGTGCGAGTATCGCCACAGCACAAACGGGCGAAAAGCAATAAAAATGATCGTGCAGTCATATATTAAAAAAAACTCAAAGTCAAAAGTTCTAGCGAAGGCACATGTACACCGCACTGCGCATGATTTATTACCTCTGCTTCATTTATAAAAACTGGTCTGCCTTAGTCAACACTAGCAATCTGGAACGAATGTTGACTGTCGATTGGTCGGCAATGGTGGGATTGGTGCTGAATCAGGTTGGATTTCGAAACAGGCACACACTTTGCACCTTAGGAAATCCTTCTTAACAGACACTGCTTTCCTCAATTTAATCCAAGAACTGCTCGCGCAGCTCCGCAGAGGAGTTTTTCACTCCGTTTTGCAAAATACACAGGCGCATTTGGTCGGTAATAAGGTAAGTGCAGAGATTGTCATTGTGTTAGTGGTATTAGATACATCACTAGTTGTGGTGCTTCCGTACAATTGAAACTTTGCCAGGGTTCACAAGAAGAGTCGCGCAGCTAGGAGCTGGTGTGGATACCCTCTGAACAAGCCGGGCACGTTTTTGATCTCAAATTCGCCGTCGCCATCCTAGTCATTCCTTACACTGTTCTCCGCCTCTCGTAACAAATTTTTGTCACAGTTGCTGGTACCAGCGCAATAAAGGAAATGATAATAGCATTACGATGACCAAAAACACACGTGCGTGGGCATTGTCTTCAAAACTAATCGTGTTCATAATTGCTAGAAACCAACTTTAAAAATCAAATCGAACAAAGTTATTACAAAAATATCGTCACAACAGCATAAACGTTGCTGACTGGGACTCCCTTTATCGCAAATTTGTGAGGTCGTAAATCTTTATAGACTACTATCGTGTAGTATATTTTTCCACATACAAAACTGCTTCGAAAATATTTTTTGGTACATCTTGAGCTCCGCCGTCTGTGTACAGTGTTCCTGGCTAGTCCCAAACAATGTCAATGCTGCGAATGCAACCATTTGCGTCTAAACCACCAGTGTTCTGACACATCACGTCTTTACCTTACTAAGTTTATCTGCAAGACAAATCACCCACGTAAATTTATTGTTTATTACACTCAATCTAATCACCTTTATTTAAAATGCAAAACTGCTTTGGAAATAATTTTTTCTGTGCTACATCTGGAGCTCCGCTTTCTGTATGCAGTGTTCCGTTCTAGTTTCAAACAAAGTCAAAGCTACGAATGCAAGCGTTGGCCTCCAAACATCAAGTGCTCTTACACATCACTACCTTACGCTACTAAGTTTATCTGTAAGACAGATCATCCCCGTAATTTTGTTGTTGATGACACTCCATCCAATCACCTGTATTTATTGTGCCGTTCGAGCCCCGCCCCGATCATATTGCGTGTGATAGCCCTTGCGGAAAGACGGGGACCTGGATTTACCAATTAACTAGGTGTTCATTCGCTGGTGGAGTGCCGGCTTAGTGCCTGCACGGGATTTTAGGGGAACGGTCATGCAAGCAATATAGCATGTGAAACGGGATCAGAGATATTAAAGAATGAATGTTTTTACACTCGTGAAATGAATACTTGTATACTACCATCTACAAAAGAGCCTCAATTTCCCTTTTCTCTGCTTCATGTGCTGCATATGCAAGGCGTAGTGCCGCCTAAATAAAAAAAAATTGTGGCAAAATCACAGAAGCGCATGGCGTTTTAAGTAATAAAGGACATTTTACACTAAACGGGTAAGGAGAATTTTTTATATTCGCATCATCTGAAGTGACCTCTCTCCTCCGCATTTAAGCAACACAACTAAGGCTAGCGCCTTAAACCGTCTTTGTAAAACTATAATCATTGTCTATAGGGTAAAGCAAAAAATGTTTGTTTACTGGCTTCCGGAACACAACGGCGCTTTTGTACATGCCATCGCCGACAGTAAGGCCGCTGTGAAAGCATATAGATCAGTACAGACGCACCGTACATCCTTCACTAGTAGATAAAATATTTTATACAACAAAAACACCATAAACGCTGTAAAGAAACCTTGGCTAGACTAACACGGAACAAACTGCACAATTTATTTCCGCGTAGGGCCAGGTATAACATTCAAAACATAACTCGTTATTTGAGCTGACCATGTGGACAAATAAACGAGCCACACGCTACGGAGCACTCACACATACTCAGCTCTCACGGTACCTGACCAACACAAAAGCAAAAACGTGTGCCCTAATACGGCGTTTTGGGTTATACACTCCTTATCGTTAAAACCAATTCTCTTCATAAGTCATTGCCATCTTCAATTCTTTGTGATATGACGTTTTATGCCGTAAAAAGTAGTTTCAAGCAGTGTAACCTGTGCATTTTTGAAATTATAATGCAGCACTGGATAATGAGGTTGAAAAAGTGAACAGAGAAAACAGCTTTAAACCGTATCTTCAAAAAAGTACACACGGAGCGTTGACAAGGCACCACGGTATGAGCCTGCAACCAGGAATCCAACTGAATGCTGATGCGATACCGCACCTAACAATACAGGTTTTTCGGGAATATCTTTTTTAAGAATGTGTTTGTTGGTCTTAAAGACAACTAATAAAAAAACTTGGTAACCACAAATACTTAGGACTCATCACATCCACATTTTGCTCGGGATAAGGAGCACCTTATACGCATTTTATCACTTAGTAAGCCCACATATACACTACGGCACCGTAGTATATGGTTCTACGAACAAAATTTCCAGCTCTAATCTTGTTCGAGCCTTGGGCCTAGCTGACCAATTTGTTGTTTAATTTGAAACACTAATTACCTCAGAAAGCCGTTTTAAAAATGTGTGTCGCAGTTCACTCTTACAGTGGCGTGTGCTGTAAGCGGCCGCAGTTTTTATGCACGAATATATTACACCACGACCGTAGTATGTTCACCACCGAAGCGTATATCGTTTTTCTTAGACTACACGACGTAAGGAATACCGTGTCACAAAATCCACTATATTCGGATACCCCAATTGTTGTCGCAGCTCTGCATTTTAGCAGCACGAGAAATTACAGTCCCACAAATTTCCTTTCCAAAATTATGAATTCTGTCGGTTGTAAAACTAAGTCATTTTTTGCAGCATTCGTCCAGCCAGCACACTTCTTGGATACGTAATCGCCGACGGCATCCCCACTCTGGTGTCACCCTGCGACGTACAGATGCACAGGACTTTTCTCACCAAACCTGAAACTGCTTTTTTGAAAGAAAAACCGACAGTGCATAATTGGTCACTCAGTAGGAACGCATTATGCATCACAGTTGGGAAATAAAATATCATTTGCTTTGCTAAGCTCTGAGAATGGCTTTGTGTTACTGTTTGAGCATTTTAGCTCGGCTCTTTCTTCTAGGTCCCGCGGATGCAGAATCAGGAAGAACAGATGGCCGCTAGGCAGGCACTGAATATGCACGAACGCGCACCAAGCGGATTTGAGTGAATTTCTGTGAGATATTTGCAGCTACGAAGCCAACCACCTATGAATATTTGTGTCTTTTTCGGGAGGCGATTGAATGTTAAAATTGTGTGCGCATTTTCTGCATATTTGCGCCGTGACGTGCTGCGACTTCACATAATTTCACACGGCTTCATATTGTCGCATTTTACAGAACAAATATGCACTTTCGCCTATCTGCACCGCTACTGCTGGCGACGTCGTCTGTGCCGTGTGACCGTTGTATTTGCACATTAACTTCTTTTCCCACCCTTCCTACTCTCCAAACTTGTTACCCACTTACAGTCATCCATTACTTGGTTCTTCGGTTTTAAAAATCAGCCTGGCTATGAACTACTGCCGCATAGGTTCCTCCTGAGACAGATTTTGCGGGTTCTTTTATGTTTGGCGTATTCCAGTGCCATCCAATTTTTGGATGTCCATAAGCCGCCGTCTTAATTACGGTTTTCAGTACTCCACGCCTTTGCCCATATGCGTTCGCATTCAAATCCGGAACCGCGGCAGGGCGGAGCAGTTTTAGACTCGTTCTCACCCAGGAGTTTTGATCGCCGAATTCTTGCCATTATATATACATTTGGCCCGAAAATCGTTGACGGTCTACAGCATAAGGTTCGTATGAGCTCGATGACGCTCAGCGTGAACTATTGCGTTGTAGCTCGACTTACAGACTGGAAAAAAATTACTTACCGCAGTAACTATGTTTACTATCGACATTGCAGCTGCGCGCACTAATATCGACACCATCCAGTACTCTGTTTTCTAATACAAGGAAACCTCCCGGCAGTGTCAGAAATCTTACTGTTTTTGTCACGTGGCTGCAACTAGCGAATTTTTTATCACTTCCGGTAAAAGTGAACCGTTCTGCTTGTGCCGTTTTGGACCTTGTTTGTTAAAACCGTTACCACCACAAGTCAGCATCCAGAAACTGCCAAGTTACATATTAGTGAAAGGGCACATGAAGTAGAACATGCCAACTATAACTAAAACGTCACGATATATACAGCTCTACATCATCAATGGCGCAGTGTAAAAAACGGACTTCAGAACGAAAGTCAAGGCGTCTCATGGGGATAAAGCACCCAGTATTTCCCACATTTATTTCTCTGCTAATGTAAGCAGTAGGAGAAACAGTACGAGAGACAATGTGGTAGCTTATTTCCCGATGCCACGATGCCCTTCATGATGCCCGATGCCCTTCTCGATGTCCTTTCCCACGATGCCCTTCATGAGGTGAAGCGAATGGGATTTTATGCAGTTCACCAAAAAACCAGGGAAATAAAATGCTCCACAACGCAGCATTTTAGGTACGTTACGTTTTCGTCCGTACGTAAACAAGATGAATAATATCGATGAAATCATTAAACAAATAATACATGTAGAGGGTACAAGATTTTTTTCTCCGGTAGCTCATGTATTCATTTGGTAAATCGCGCAAATAACGCTATCGAAATAACGCATGTGTCACAACGCATGTGTCACATCGCTGCCAGCAAGAAATTTTGACGCGGTTTGAAAAACTGTCTTTCTTCGCGATGCAATGATTGTTGCCAAAATTCCAACTTCCTAAAAACAAAAATATTATATTAACTAATGACCACAAGAACACATCTCGAAACGCAAGAAAGCTCAACCATTTCAAATACAATATACCCGCAAAATAGTAGAGTAACAGATGTTTCTGCTGGTATTCCAACGGTATATGATTGGCGCCACCAAAAATTACTAGTAATTTTAAAAATTAAAGAAGTGAGAAGAAACAAATTAGGCAGTAAGGCACTACTTGTAGTAGGAAAAATGTATTAAAACGCGTTAGGTCACTCTTGTTGTAACGATCCTAATTATAGAAAATATTACAGGATAAGAAGTATTTAATAGCAGATGCCTGCTGCCATTTTCAATGTAACATCGTTATCACTGCAAAACATGCACTAGGGGACCAGGTTTCCAAAGAATATAATTGTATAAATATTTTAGCACTAAGAGATGTCTTTTTGAAGTTTCCTCCCACAATTATCGTTCCAGTCACCTAGCGGTTCCACCTCACTATAAGGGCACCGCTAACCACCGTCGACAAGCCCCTTCGTTTTTTCAGGGAAGTTTCGCTGTCAACAGGGTGAATGTCGCCAAATTTAAAGAAGTGAGGGCAAACAGCCAAACAAATATAATATAGAAACATGGCGCCAATGGGAGTTGGCTGCTACCACTGACCATTGCCTGCAGCCTGACGTAGAAGTAATTATAAAATTTTAAGTCTTCAAAAAATTTACCCATTTGCTTTCCTCTTCAGTGACTGTTTCGTCGACCTACATCGACATCAATAAAACTGAGCATTAGAGGAGAAGCCCTTTGTAAGCTACGACGCCTATCCTGAAAGTCCTCACAGCTATTGCCAATAACAATAAATAACAGTGCAATGCCGACTCACTACCTATTCCGCAGCTGGCTTCTCAAGGTTGAGCCAAGGTTGAGCTGGCTTCTCAAAACTGGCTTCTCGAAGAACTTCTCGATCTCCGTTGTTTAGCTTATGAATTTAAAAAAGGAGTGCATGGTGATCAAGAAGTTCTTGGGAGGTTTCCTGATGGGGACTCGAAAAGGTAGGGTAGGTGGATAACAGAAAATAATGATTTGCCATGAATGCTGAACTTCTTTTGGCGTCAAACAAGCCGCCGTGGGATGCAAAATCTAGTATTCAAAGAAACGTAGGAGGGCACTGGGTGCAACCTCCTGCTACCACTATCACTGCATAGTAATTACATTACACCAATAAATATTCGCTCTCACACCCCGACATACGACTTCTCTAAAAATATAGCTGGATTGTTCTTAAATCCACGTTTCCCTGGAGGAAATATTAAGATGATGTACGCCCCCGTAAGCCTTCATTCTGCTTCCAGTACTAAGTAACCATCCTTCTCTTTTCTTCGGCTTCAAGTAGAACAACGGGGTTCGTGGTACACATTACTTTTGCTGCTGCTGTTTTGACAGTTTTTTGTGGATGATTTCACGTCACTGGGTGCAGCATTCGCCCATCTTTGAGTCTCCTCGGCCGAAGCGTGCATCTCCCACTAATTTTTAGGATGAAAATGGGGTGGGCAATCACATTTTCGACCTTGATTTTAGCGGGACTATTTAAATTAGGTTTTAATAGACGTGCCCCCCTTACATATTACCCCCGCTACATATAAGAAGCACATAACATGCTGATAGTAGTCGCGTAATTTATGCGCATTAAATACCTTGCGCCAGCATTTGAGTTAGCGCCTCCACATTTTGTACAAATGCACCAGTTAGGCTCACACAATCTCGCCTGTTGAACTGACACGCGATGAACCAGCTGTGCAGAGCTTTTGCAACACGAACCGATGTCGACAATTATTGGAAACTCAGAGTGGTCCTCTTTAATTTGAATATATTTCGTCGCCGTCTTACAAATGTTCGCAATAGCCTAAGTACAACTTTCCGCAACATGTTTGAAAGCCCATGATGTTTATTTATGACGTATTTGTCTGGCCAACGTTCATTGGTTGGTCAATCTTCTAGTCCCAATTTCGGACGTTCGACTCGACTTACCATGTTCCAGTCGCATTCAAGTTACAGACGCTTCACACGATGCAGTCCTAATCAGTTACAGTATATATTTAAATCTCACTCTAAAAAAGCCTGGTGTGCAGTACCCTATATGGTTACAGTGAATCTTAAAGCATTGTTTATTGCATATGCGTGCTAGTGTTTTTATCTTTTTACCTCTAGAGTGATTCAACTGCAGCAGATTAGCGCAAGCTGTTTTGTATTGGTTGTCAAAAAATACGGCACAAATAACCATGGTTCTGACCATACCAGAGAAAAACACATGCGGCCACGATTTTCACACTTGCGCGGCAAGAGTACTGATTGCGGGTTTGTATAACTTACCTAGAGCTCTATCGCACCTATTGGCGGCTTGTTTTTCTAACTGGTCTAATGAAGGGCCGAAAAAATAAAAATCAATAAATCGAATCCTCACACCCGCCGCGTTGGCTCAGCGGTAAGGCGTTGCTCTGCTGACCACACAGTTGCGGGTTTGATTCCCAGCCGTGGAGGCCGCTTTCTGATGAAGGCGATAAACAAAAACTTCCGTGTGTACGAGATTTTGGCGCACGGTAAAGATCGCCAGGTGGTCAAAATTAATCCGGAGCCCTCCACTACTGCGCGCCTCATCGCCTGCGTGGCATCGGCGCGTTAAACCCTACAATCAATCAGACAAAATTGTTCCGCCTGCTGTGACAAAAAATTATACAGTTGAAGGCGCAGGTAAATGTTGAACAAAGACATATTAGGAACCACATGGCAACCGCTTCCTATCGTCTTTTATTGGCCTTTTTAGAATTTAAAACATGAAAAACAACCATAGCCAACTCGCCCAGGAAAATTTTTCAATGAAATTCAGTGCCGCGGCGGCCGCTTTTCTGATGGAGGCGAAAAGCAAAAAAACGTCCGTGTGTACGAGATTTCGGCGCACGATAAAGATCCCCAGGTGGTCAAAATTAATCCGGAGCCCTCCACTACGGCGCTCCTCATCGCCTGCGCTGCGTCGGCGCGTTAAACCCCGCAATCAGAAATCTCTCAGTGCCGCTGTGCACAGTTGCCAACTGCATACTGTAAGAAGGGCTTCCCGGTACAAAGAACAGTGAGTAAGCATTTATTCAAAGTCTCTTAGGAATAATTAAAAATTTCTGTTGCTGATACAGTTGGACTTATAACAGCTAATATTCCTATGAAAAGTGTTTCCCACCCGGTATTTTGTGTATAGCAGAAAAGCCGACACAAAACGGACCGACACAATTACAAAGGCATAAGTTATCAGCTGATCGTTGGAACAACTGAAAGCGGTAAGTACCATCACAGGAATTAATGCAAAAAATGAAAATTACCCAAGTATTTTTATATATTCCTTATCAAAAATCACAGGTTTACCAATTCCAAGTGCTACCAAGGGGTAAAGCACCATAACTAAACAAAACAAATTCAAAAATAGAGGACAATTGCAACAAAAACAAGAATTGGAGTGTTGTGATCATATACCAAAAACACGAATGCTGAAGTTCATCTACTACGCGTGTACAATTATATGAAAAGAAATACTAGGGTAGTATTTTGCAAAACGCTCAAATAAGCAAAAACTCAAAGGAACACAACAAGCCTCAAATTTTTATTTATTCCATCCTCTTAAAGAGAATATCTGAAAAACGTGTACGCCAAGTGTGACAACGTGCTTGATGCGAATAATGACTTTCGGATAGACGGCTTGGCCATAACTTTCCTTTATTATATATATCTCACGCGCAAAAGAACATTCTTCAGGGACATTGATAACACCCACAAAGTGTTAAATCATGTTTGATAGCAATGGAGTCAGTCCGTAGAAAATTTTTTCTAGCTCATAAAATATACATCACCTTCTTCGAAAACATTTTAAGATGCATTTATAAATGCATTTCCAATAATAGGTTGTGTGATGTCACATACTCCCGCGCTCACTGTTCTGGTACTGCTGCCCTCGTATGCCAGCAGCACACCCCTAACTACGTAAATTACACCCAACGCAGGTGCGGAGTGCCAATCCCTGCGCATACCAGCCCGGCTAGATGAAGCTGATAGGAATCTCCGGGGCATTCGGCGCATTAACCGTGCTTTTATAATTTAGCCCTTACAGCAACCTCTATCACACTTGGACGACGTCTCATTAGTGGTGATCGTGGCATCGTGCATCGTGGCCACGTGCCCGATACACTTCAAATCTGGACTGAGGGGAAGACGCAGTGGGGTGAGAGACGGCGTACCTCTTCGCCAATTAAGAAAGATAGTAACTACACTCGTTGCGTACCAACTGTGTTTTTGCGCTAAAAATACACACGAAAACGTTGGTATTGAAAACAGAACCATAGTTGTGAAACATTTTAGCGCTATTAAAAAACATCGTGCCTCCCAACTATCGCCAGCATGGGTTTCTTTTTTCGGTTTCAAGTGGTATGAACTGTAGTCGTGTAAAGCCCAGCCATCCAGTGAGCATCAACTGTTGGGAACAAATACTGTCTTCATTTACAAAGCGATTTGCTTAAGGAATTCCTGCTAAGCTCCAGCAGTACAATTTAAATGGGACGCTGTAGTGTCAAGAAACAATTTTTAGGTGAGATGTCTGTACATTTGAAAATGTATGAAAAAACAAAAGCACGACTGTGAATTCTGATTGAATGCAACTACCAGGCAATTGGCAGCGTTCATAGTAATTAGAACTTTCACACAAGCATTCACAAAATACATTATTTGAAAAACTTTCATATGCTGTTGTGTGTTTGTGCAGGTATATAATAAAAAAGGGCTTACAAAACCACAAGCATTTAGGTTTGCGTTGGTTCACCTCATGCCCTGTACAGATGATGTGGTTATCTATAACAGAGAGCCGCGGAAAGAGATGCTGAGATTGCTGCAGGCTCCTGCACCTGTTTTAAAAACTACAAGCATTTAGGTTTGCGTTGGTTCTCCTCATGCCCTGTACAGATGATGTGGTTATCTTCAACAGAGAGCCGCGGAAAGAGATGCTGAGATTGCTGCAGGCTCCTGCACCTGTTTTTAAGGCAAATGATGTGCAATCAAACACCTGTGTTTTAATTTATATGCTCTTACGTACCTAGCTAAGCATGACCTCAAACCTGCGTCAGATTCTCGGTCATGCACTCAGATCAAGAGACCGGAATAGAGACCAAGATGCCACAGAAAAGTTCCAAAAAAGTGGGGTGACCTGGCTTTTTTTAAAAAACTGGGGGAGACGAAGCACCCCTTCATAGCCTGACACACAGGCTTTACATGTTCGTTCCTGAAGCCAGAAAGGGCGGACCTGACAAACGAAGCTTAATAGCCTTGCGCGAGAAACAAAAAGAGAGGACTGCAGTGCTTCATTAACGTTTTGAAGGAGAATGTTTTCTTTCCTGTAAGAAGCATTAAACCAACAAGGGCGGAAAGAGCACCTGAAAGTCTGCCTCTGGGGTGGCTCGACGTCATTACAATGTCCAACGAAATTGCATGCTCGGCTGAAGATAACATTGCTGCTGAGCATGCAGCAAGGCCTCCGATTGCTTCACCATTTATACGAAATTACAGCCGCTAGTAAATAACTGCCTCAGCAGCACATATAATGTGCACAATGGTGAAAACGGCAGAGAAAACTGGTCCTTGCGATGGATGGTATCTACTCAGTGATTTAAAGAAAACAAGTGCGGAACTACTTTTGGCATAAATAGAAAGCTTTTGCGTTAGGTCAGCGCAAGAAAGGAGTGCGCACGACCAAACAATAGACACTAGGAACTCAATTCAAACATTGCTTTTTATTTTGCCTCAAACCCATGTTTTTTGGAGATTACACCCGATAGCATTGTGAAATGCCAGTGCTATTATCCAGAGTTCTAAAAAGTAGGGGTCACTTGAATGTGCACACCGTTTGTAGAACGAAGCCTCGTGGTGGGTGTCTCAAAACAGGCAGAAGATACATTACTCTCAATGAAAATGCAACTGGACGTACTCGTGCTAAAAACTTCTATTCTTATTGTGAACAGTGAAAAAAAAATAGTCCAGATGTCTTTGCCTTTTAGAGAATTTCTCGGGAAACTCTTTCGATGCTGCGAGCGTTTTTATGTAAAGTTCGTAGTGCCAAGATTTCTTCATAGTTAAACTTCTTTGAAATTTGCAGTGTGTTTAGGGGTTGTGTTTAGGAACAAAAAGGCAACTATGAAGTCGACGTGAACTTCTGAAATACAATTGCAAAAACGCCGTAGTGTTTCTTGCTGTGAAACTATGTTATTTGAAAAAAGTCATATTTTAAGGGGTCGGCATTTTATTAAATATATTCAAACTGCCCGCTTTGATTCCCCTCTGATGTATGTTTCCCTATTTCTCTCTATATGGGCTCGTGGTTCAGCCAGCTACGCAAAAGATAGGACTACCGTGGCTGTCAGGAGCAAGCAGTAGAGCCCGAAAGTTTAACCATATACGTGACGAGAGTCCGCACTCCAGGAGAAACTAGTTTTGTGGGAGTCCCCACTGCACCTCACAGCTGCAGTTACAGCTCTGGTAACCCAGAGTTATGATCCCTCGGACCGCACACGTCATCGAAATCAGTTTTATGGTTTTTCCACTTGTGGCGCTATCCGTACCCTACTTTGACATATATTTCTCGATAAATAACGTACGGTTGAAGGTTTTATTGATGGTTAGATGTAGTCAAGCATTGGCCAATCACTATATAAAATGTATTTCCGTTTAGTTTTTTTTAGAGATTCACTGCAGAACTGCCAATTCATATTATACAGGAGGAATAGTGCGTAACAGTGGATTTCCACTTCTGCTTTTTTTTTCTAGACAGCAGGTGTAAAATAAAACGTTGACAAATTCCATAAATTTTTTTATGAGTTTGTACGTATTCTATTAAAACTAAATAACGCTACTGACACATTTTGAACACAGGGGACGATGCAAATTCTTTATAGAGGCCCCTGCGACTATGTAATCTAAATAATATTACAGAGCAAGCAGCAGAAAAATTTAATTTTGGTTTAAAATACAGCTCGAAGTCTCCTGCTCCTATAAAAACTCAAGTAACTGGGAGGACCGACTAAGTCGCTTTACTTTTTTCATGGCCATAAGATAGATACAGTTTTCATGATTTGTTGAACTCAAATGAAATAGGTTTAGCGTGGAAGGTTTTGCAATCATGACACTTACCAAAACTAATTTTGCATCAGTCTAGGTAGGCTTTGCCAGCGACACCCTTTTGTAAGGAACCGGCAGTTTTCTTCTGCATTTAAAATAAAATTGAGATGTTCGTGGTGCGTGAACTGCGCTAACATTTGTCTCACGTTCTCACGGGAGCATCCTAGACTCATCGTTACTGTCTCTTGAGTGCGTTGAAAAAGTGTTTATTGCTCCCTTAAATGCAGTGATTATCCAATTTTTAAGTCCCGCTGTTTCCTCGCAGAACTCAAAAGGAGATCGCGATGCAATGTCGGCCGGAAATACCGTATTGCCATCCAAGCGCACTTTTGTGAAGATTGTGCTCAACACCTGACTTCAGTGAGTGCCGGAGCATATCGCTTCAAATGTACTGTAAAATTTCTATAACAAGTCAGTCAGTACTTTGAAGACTAAAAGGTGCAATTTGTCATTGTAACTTTTGCACCTTTGGGTTCCTAACACAAAATACCTTAATACACCTGAAACAACTAGGAGTGAAATGGGACCACTCCAAGACTAGCAAACTTCTGCTAATGGCTTGCTGCCATTTCGCAGTACTAAGAGGTGGTACTATAAATTTAGGTCTTTACCCCACCCACAAAATGTATGGTAGAGAAACTTCCATTTTTAAAACATCAAGTGAATAATACCTGCAGTGTTTTTTTGGCCGTATTTTTTTACGTTGTATTAACCAATAAATGCAACGATGCTGGCAACCTAAAATTTCAGCTCTTGTCTAAATGCTTGTGGTACAGCCACACATGTACGTTACCTGACACGGTAAGCGAAATTAAATAAGATTTCTAGAAGACACTGCGGAAATATAGGGAACCCTTGCAATAGATACACAGAGCGGTACTTTTTGAGCGAGAAGGGTAGGAGTGCACAATTGCAGAATGCACTAGTGTGGCGTGTCAATCTTTGCTTATTGGAGGTAGTATCGTTGGGTTTGGGACATTTTACGATGTCATTTTCGTAGGACTATTCAGAAATTTAGCGGTGAAGGTGTATGTCAGAACAAGATTTCCATCATTTCAATCAATTCAATTTTGCTTCAAATTCTTTCCTAACGAATAATGAAGTAAGCCCAAACAAAACCATACAAAATTCTTGCCAAGCAGGAAAACCAAAATAAGAGCCTGTTTGTTTTATGTAAAAATAAAAAAACGCTAAATATGCTAAACAACAATATACGAAAAAAGTATAACCCAAACACCCAAAAAAATTAGGCTAACATAAATTCAACTGTTCACAAAAAGCATCAGAGTTCGCAAGTCTTCTTTAAAAGCTTGGGGAAATGTATATTTAGGCTGAATGCCATTCAATACGTTTGATGAGCAATCTGCAATGTTAATTTATAGCGTCAATAACTGTATTTATTTGGCGAGCTTTTTGCTTTACTGATAGATGGGCGTTGTGGAATTAGGCACTGCCTAGCGCACATGTGCCTAGTACATATGTGCCATCTATTCTTTTGGTGATCAGCCATACGGTTGGGAAATACCCGTGAAAGAATTTTGAATGTTCTAATTTTTTGAATTGCTCTTTTAACATGTGTCCGGCCTCAAAGGAATCCTTCTGGTTTCTTTCTTATATTCTTGATAAAATTAAGGCCTTCCATTCATGGCAGGCACATGTTCAACCGGAGCGACAACGCCTTGCATTCGTCCCGAACAGCCGTAATCCGGCGTCCCGGGGAAAACGTGTTAAATCATTGGACGAGTTAGCGGCAGCTATGCCTCACAGACGACCACGTAAAAGGTCTGACAAAAATATGACAAAGCCGTTGGGGCTGCACACTTTGAGACCTTTCGCAGTATTATGCTTCCTACACTGTGAAAATGTCTGACTTTGGACACAAAACGACGACTGTGTCTCTGTGTATATCTCCAGACAGTGCATTATTCCATCTACAGTGGCACACCCATTGGTGAAAAGCGCCTGTGGACGGTACTCGTCGCACAGGTTTGGCCGATCAATTTTGGCACCTGCGCCAAAGATCGGCAGATGATTGTGTCCTTTTGATGAATTGTGCTGGTACATAAAAACAGAAAAAGGAGTCAGAAGATTGAATTAACGTTTGTGGTCCGTATTCACACCCGTTGCATTCCCTGAATTGCCTAGTCCTTTTGGGTTCAGAAAAGGGACTCTCCAGCTAATTGTTTTAGGACGACTTTGGACTCTTTGACAGATGTCTCATTTTCGCAGAATGACCCATACATAGCCGTCAGTCTTGTAAACCATAACAGAAACAAAGAAATCCAAGTTTAGTTTTGTTTACTTTTGTCGGATGCCTTAACCCGCTGGTAGGGGCTTGAATCATTGAGGAAGTTTTCACGTTATAAATGTAAATATTGCATAGGTGTCCTCTAAGAGGCACGTTAATTCAACTTCAGTTTCCTAAAATGTGGCTTGCATTTGCTTACAGCGTTTGTACGACAAGGGATTATGGTTCAAGTCGTCTAGTCACCCGCTATATAACAATTATGACAATACCTAACAGCATTAGATTGTGATGAAAGTGCCCACAAAAGCCCTCTTGTTCAGCATTACACTGTCGTTGTCACGCTGTTGTCATTAAAATGTAGTCGTTTTGCCAGTGTTATAGCAATATCCTCATCGAGATAGTGTTGCGCAGGTGATACATTCGTCCAGAGAGAGTTTTACAAATATCTGCAGCATTGCGGCTTCGAGGCCTGTTTGCAAGGTACAGCAGGAGCGCATGGAGGGATATGGAGATTCGCAATTTGACAAGAATTGCAACAAATTTGCATGAAGTAGATACGAAATAAGATAGCAAATAATCTTTTTCAACAAATACCGTGCATGCATTGTTCTTACAACACTTGTTTTTTATTGGTCTCGTGCATGAAGGATTAAGAAGCAGGATGTAACAGTAAATGCGAAACGTATCTCCGTTCCTTGAGGAGGGTATGTTTCAGAAAGGCAAGCCAGGTTATGCAAATTCCCGACAGTGTAATTGCTTACACTCCAAACCTTACTATTGAGAGCAGTGAATTGAGTGTTGTCTCGTGTTGGGTAAATGACATTTGCCGGTATGTTTGTAGGTAAGAGAGCTGTTTTACCTAAATGCAAGGTTTGTGTCATTGAGGCCCCACCGAAAATGCATCAAGTGCGTCTTCGTAACGCCGAACCCTGCATTGGGTTTGTTTGTTTCTGTTTTGTTTGTTTCTGTATCGGAATAAGCCCCCATTATTCCGAACATCGCCTGGTGAAGACCCTGAAGTGTGGCAGGAATAGCTCGAGCGCGTCCGAAGTTTCAACCATTTGGATGATAGAAAAACCCTGAGGAAAGTGTTTTTCTACCTCGGGCAGTTGGCTCAAGTCGGGTTTGAAAATCACGAGAGCTCGCTAACATCCTAAAGCTTGTTCAAAACAGAAATTTTGATAAGGTTCACGACTGTCGTGCGGAATGACCGAGATGAGCGGTTGTTGCAGGTGCGAATCAAATACCTGAACGAAGCCGTTACAGTGTTCGCGAAGGAGACGAAGATGCAGTTCCAGCGAGGCGACCCCGAAAAGCCAGAAGAGAAGAATGTGCGCTTTTTGATGCGGGGAGTTAAACAAGAGCTCTTCGCTGGACTCATTCATACCACCCCAAAACCGTCACTGAGTTCATTGCCGAGGCCTAAATGATCGAGAGGACCCTGTACTTGGGGTCGAGGCTGCACGATCGAGCCCTCAACGCAATTTCGCGAACCCCGTCAACGCCCCTGGATTCCCGACGAAAAACTTACGTTAACCAGTCCGCGAAATTGGTAACCAAGAATTGAAGAAACATTTCCAAACCACGCCGCAATTCCAAGTCGCAACTCTGACCGACGTGATAAGAGAAGTACAACACGAACGGGGAATTCTACGCCGTTGATTCGTGGACCCCGCCCTGCTTCTACCCGTCGTCGAGAAGCCCGGCAGCACCGCCGTCCACTGACACCCGCACGACCCCCGGCAGCCCAAAACCAGACGTCGAAGAAGACGGACGTATGGAAAACCCTCGATAATCGTTCACTTTGCTATTACTCTGGACAGGATGACCAAATCTGCCGTCGCTGCTCATACAAGATGCTCGGACTCTGTGGTTTCTCCGTCGACGCCCCTCGCCCAGCTTTTGGCCAACGACTACGCGATATCGACGAGTATGTATCACAAACCAGCTGTGGCCCAGTGCGTTGGAAGCAATCGCCGACGCTCTACTCATACCAGTCGTCGAACCGTCGTAGCAATGCTGATTTTGGAAGTGGAAGAATCCCCAGTCAACGCGGTGGAAACTCAAAGCAGCACCTTCTGGAGGTGAAGTTGAACAACTCCGCAAAAACGAAAACCCTCGAAGGACGTAAGGACGCACCGACACCGTGATTGACGACATGCCCTCAGTTCGACGACCCGACGTAACCCTGACGTGACTTGCCAACACGATGACAGCCACAAAGCCCGACCCGTAACCGACATGACCGAGCCTGCTGTTGACCAGGAGACGCCGACAACGACAACGCGCATTGCCCGACAGTAACCGCGCAAAGCCCACATACGACGTCACAACGCACGCGGAACTAGAAGGCGGCGTCCAACCTTCAGCTCTCCATCGACAGGTGTCATGTAGTCGCCGTGACAGACACGGCAGCTGACTACGCAGCCATGCGGGGACCATTTTCGTGTAAGCTGAAGAACGTTGTGACCACCTGGGACGGTCCGCACATACGCATAGCAGGAGGCCACCTCGTGACGTCAAATATAACGTGCACATCACGCATCACCATAGACGGCACAAAGTACCCTGCGCGTTTGTGGCTTTGATAAGTGGTACCCCGGCGTAATTCTTGAAATAGACTTTTTGATGGAGAAGGGTGCAATACAGACCAAGTCTATAACTCTTTCCTCTTATCACTCCATGACACCGGAGCCGCCTTCTGGAAACCGTGCTGCTGTAAGGATCACGATGATCATGTCACCCTGCCACCCCGTGTAAGCTTGATGGCCACAGTGTACTGTGAAGATGGTGTTCTTAACGTCGACGCTATCATAGAGAGTGACCAAAGTTTGCTTCACGACCACGGTGTGTGCTTCGCAAGAGGCAATCCCATATTATTGTCAATATTTTCACCAAGGATTACCAGCATTTAAACAGGTGCACTGTGTGTGCGTTTCTCGGAGAAATGCAAGAAGCAAGTGAAGTGATCGCGGTGGCCGACTATGAACATGCACCCAAAGATAACTTCAAGCTTCCAAATCCCTTCGACTTGAATCCGGCGTTACCGCAAGACGAACCGAAGAAATTATAGACTTTGCTGCCTCGCTACAGAAAGCGCATTTCGTCGAACTCAAAACAAGGTCAGACACCTCTAGCGAAGCACCGAATAGTAATCGAAGATGGAGCCCGACCCACCCGACAGTCACCGTACCGCGCCTCTTCACACGAGCGGGAAGCCTTCCGCACTCAAGTCGACATGCTCAGCGAAGACATTATACAGCCATCTAAAATCCCCTGGGCTGCGCCTGTTGTACTGGTGAAGAAAAAAGACGGCACATCAAGGTTTTGCGTTCACTACCGTTGAATGAACAAAACCAGCAAAAAGGACGTGTATTCCTGCACGAATCGACGACGCTCTCGGACACCTCTGCCACGCGAAGTTCTTCTCATAGATGGACCTCAAGATAGGCTAATGGCAATTTTAAGTGGACGAGAGAGACCAAAAAACAACAGCATTTTTAACCCCGGACGGTCAATACGAGTTCAAGGTGATGCCGTTTGAGTTATGCCCGGCGCCACCAACGGTTCTAAGAGTCATGCACACAGTGCTTGGTCGCCTGAAGTGGCACAGCTGCCTCGCATACCTCGACGACGTTGTGGTATTCGCTCGTACTTTTGACGAACACCTTGCAACGCTGAAGCCTCAAAAATGCCGTTTCCAGTACGAGGAATCGAAGTTGATCGGCTACGTCAGCAGCGCCCCAGGAGAACTTCCCAGGATCCCAAGAGAAGAAGGGCATGCTAAGATTTTTCTGAGTGAGCGCATACTGCCGGCGCTTCGTCACAATCTTCGCACGTCCTGCAGAGCAACTCACGCGCTTGAAATAGGATAACACTTCTTTCAGCTTGGAAAACGCCCAAGAAAAAGCCTTCAGCGAGCTGTAACAACGCCAGCAAAACCCACCCGTGCTCCCTCATTTCGACGAAAACGCCGAAACAGAAATGCACACGGGCGCCAGTGATATAGGCTTGGGTGCTGTCATCGTCCAAAAACAAAGCGGTTACGAGAAAGCAATCGCCTATGCTAGCTGTGGTCGTCGAAGAAGAAGAAGAAAACTACTCAGCCTCTGAGAATAGGTGCCTCGCTATTATATGGGAAATTTCAAATTTTCGCCCCTACACGTATGGTAGTGTATTCAAGGTAGTGATCGAGTCCCATCTGGGAGTCTTGGGCGGTGGAGCTTGCGCCTCCAAAATTTCGACGTTGCAATCTACTATATATCCCGCAGGAAACACTGCGACCCGACTGCCTGTACCGCGCCCGGTTAACCACCGCCACAAGACTGCGATGAACACAGCGCATTCTTCGCAGTCGTCACTGAGAGCGATCCAGCCCTCAGCAGCGTCCCGACACCGACCTACGCGTCATTTTCGCCTACTTCTAAGGACCCAACGTCGCCGTGCCCACGGCCTGCAAACACATCTTACTTGCATTCAGCCTGACAAACTCCGTTCTCGTGAAAAATAATTTCGAAATCACTCACTACGACTGGAGCTGTCGTGACTGCCACCGACGAAAAAAGCTGGCGACGAGACCAGCCCGACTTTTGCAGGTGATGGCTGTCCCATCGAGGCTCTTACAGCAGATTGTAATGAAACTTCTGGGTCCGTTTCCCAAGTCACGATCTGAGAAGATGCAGATTGCCGTAGTGACAGACTGCATGACAAGCTACCCAAACGCCCCTGTTCTTCCGATGGGAAGTGCAGAAGATGTCCGAAGTTCTTCATAAACCATGTTGTGCTGCGACACTACGCCCCTGAAGCAGTAATCATGGACCGCGGAGCGGACTTTACTTTGGAGCTTATACAATACATCATACGCTACAGCAACACAGATCCCCGAAGAATGACGGCGTTCCACCCCAAAACGAACCGGCGAACGGAATGTCTTTTCAGAACAACAACCGATATGCGGTCTATGTATGTCGATTTGAACACGTCTTGAGACGATGTCCTCGCGTATGTCACGTTTGCGTACAACTCCGTGATTCGGTTAACTACGCAGACGGCGCCGTTCGAGCTTGTCTACGGAAGACGGCCGACTACGATGCTTGACGCCATGTTCCCGCGTGTAGGTCACGACGATCTCAACGTCGACGTCCAAGGATACCTTCAGCGTGCGTAGGAGGCCAGCCAGCTTGGTCGAGTTTGTACAATAGACCAGCAGCAGGTGGATGCAGGGCGCTACGACCTGCGACGCCGAGACGCCGAGCACCACCCAGGGGATCGGGTGTGGGTTTGGACTGCCATCTGACTACGCTGACTGCGTGAGAACCGTCTCGGACTGTATTTCAGACCCTACCAGATTCTACGTGTAGACCAACTTACCTGCGAAGTGAACCTGATCGTGATTCCAGCACATGACGACGACGCATGCGACTCGAAGTCGTACACGTGGTTTTCCTCAAACCTCACTGGGCAAGATTACTGACTTTTTTGTTGTTGTTTGTTCGGATTGTGTTATTTTTTACCGGGTCGATGCTTCTTAGAGGAGAGTGATGCCGCAAAGCATGTATTCGGTTAGTTTGTTTATGTTTGGTTTTTTGTGGCCGGTCACGCCCGGTTGTGTTATCCGTGTACCAAAGGAAGCGCGTTTGCCATTCTTTATTTTTATGCCGCACGGGTTATATCATTCTGATACGGAGATCGATCTGCCCTAACTTGACTTGTCTAAAATATTATTCTTTGATCCTCAATGTTCTGGATCTAAATCAACGGTTCGACAAACTCGCACCGAAAGATAAATGGCTGCAGAGCAGACGCGCGGTAGTTCACTCGCTGACTCTCACTTGCCACGTCAGTTTGCTGACTGCTGCTTCGCCGCCTGTGTATTCTTTGACTAATTAGGGGAGCCCGAGTTCCTCAAATAAATTTTTTTCTTAAAGACAACTGCGTCATCTTCGGCTTCGTGACAATATTAATTAGAAGCTTCCAGTTTTTATTTGTTGCCTCCTTCATTTTTTGTTCTCCTTCAAGTCTCCTTCAAGTCTTATGTTCAACGTCGACGTACAAGGACAGCATATCCGCAATCGTCTTGTTCAGGCGTTCCGTTATTCCGTTCGTTTGGGGGTGGTACGCCGTCGTTCTTCGGTGATCCGTGTTGCTGTAGCGTAAGTTTCCTTGCATCAGCTCCGAGATAAAGGCCGTTCCGCAGTCCGTGATTAGGACTTCAGGGGCTCCATGTCGCAGCAAAACCTGGTTTATAAAGAACTTGGCGACTTCTTGTGCTGTCCCCCTCGAAAGAGCGGCGGTCTCTGCATAGCGCGTCATGTAGTCTGTCGCTACGACAATCCACTCGTTCTCTGATCGTGACGTAGGGAACGGGCCTAGAAGGTCCATTCCAATCTTTTGAAAGAGCCTCGACGAAACGGTGATCGGTTGCAGACGTCCGGCGGGTCTTGTCGGCGGCGTTTTTCATCGCTTGCGGTCACGGCAGCTCCAACGTAGTGGGTGACGTCAGATGTAAGGCGGGGCAAGAAGTAAAGCGCCATAGTTTTTTCAATAGTGCGAGCTGTGCCGAGATGTCGGGAAGACGGGTCGTCTTGGGACGCTTCCAAAATTTCGTCACGAAGGTCTGCGGGGATGACAAGTAGATAATTCGTTCTCGTTCCGGGGCTGAAATTTTTCACGAGGACGGAGTTTTTGAGGCTGAATGCTGGTAAGTTCCGCCTAAACGCTCTAAGCACAGCGACGTTTCGTCCTTCGAGGTAGTCGATCATTACGCGCAAGTCGGGGTGGCACGCTGCTGGTCGGCAAGGTCGCTCTCCGTAGCAACTTCGGAGAACGCGCTGTCTTCATCGGAGCCTTCTGGTGGTGGGTCGACAGGGGCGCGGGACAAGCAGTCGGCGTCGCAGTGTTTCCTGCCGGATTTGTAGACGATTGTAACGTCGAACTCTTGCAGGCGCAAACTGCGCCGCCCAAGACGGCCCTGAGGGGTCCTTCAAATTGGCGATCCAACACAGCACATAGTGGTCTGTCACAACCTTGGTCTGCCATACACATATGATTGCCAGGCACGCTTTTTTAGAGGCAGAGTAGTTTTTCTCCTCCTTCGACAGACCACGGCTTGCATAGGCGATTACCTTTTCGCACCCGCTTTGCTTTTGGACGAGGACGGCCCCCAAACCTATATCGCTGGCTTCCGTGTGCATTTGTGTTTCGGCGTTTTCGTCGAAATGAGCGAGCATGGGTGGGTTTCGCAGGTGTTGTTTCAGCTCGCAGAATGCGTTTTCTGGTGCGTTTTCCAAGGCGAAAGGGGTGATATCATTTGTCAGGCGCGTGAGTGGCTCTGCATTGCGTGCGAAGCTTGCGACGAAATGTCGGTAGTATGCGCACAGTCCGAGAAATCTTCGCACGCTCTTTTTGTCTTTCGGTCTTGGGAAGTTCGCTATGTCTGATGTTTTCGCCGGGTCAGGCAGGACTCCGGCGGCGTTGACGACGTGCCCTTAAAACTTGAGTTCCTGTTAAGCGAAGCGGCACTTTTCGGGCTTCAGCGTTAAACCCGACGTACGGATGGCCTCGAGTACAGATTCCAACCATGCAAGGTGTTCAGTCGAAAGTCCGGGCGAATACCACAACGTCGTCGAGGTATACGAGGTAGGTGTGCCACTTCAGGCCAGCTAGCACACTGTTCATGGCTCTTTGAAACGTTGCTGGTGCCATGCAAAGCCCAAACGGCACCACCTTGAGCTCGTATAGGGCGTCCGGGGTTATAAATGCGGTCTTCGCTCGGTTTCTCTCGTCCACCTCAATTTGCGAGTAGCTGGTCTTCAGATCCATCGATGAGAAGTACTTCGCATGGCAGAGGTGGTCGAGGGCGTCGTCGATTCGTGGCAGGGGTTATACGTCCTTTTTGGTGACTTCGTTCAGTCGCTGGTAGTCAAAGCAAAACTTTAATGTGCCATCTTTTTTCTTCACCACTACAACCGGCGCAGCCCAGCGGGCTTTTCGATGGCTGTATTATGTCGTCGGTGAGCATGTCGTCGACTTGAGTCCGGATGGCTTCCCGCTGGTGGGAAGAGACGCGGTACGGTGACTGTCGGGTAGGTCGGGCTCTATCTTGGGTTATTATTCGGTGCTTCGCTAGAGGTGTCTGACGTAGTTTTGAGTTCGACAAAAAACACTCCCTGTAGCGACGCAGCAATGAAAATAATTTGTTTCGTTCTGCTTGCGGTAACGTCGGATTCACGTCGAAGGGATTCGGAAGCTTGAAGGTATCTTCGGGTGCGCGTTCAAATTCGGCAACCGCGATCACGTCACTTGCTTGTGGCGTTTCTTTGAGGAACGCAATTGAATCACAATTGTTTAAATGCTGGTACTCCTCAGTGAAATTGGTAACCAAAACGTGGGATTAGCGCTGCTTAAACCGCGCAATGCCTCTTGCTACAGACACACGGCAGTCGAGAAGCTACCTTCGGTCACTCTCCACGATAGCGTCGGCATTAGAAGCAGCACCTTTACTGTAGACGGTGATCATCAAACTTGCGCGGGGTGGCAGGGTGACATGATCATCGGCTATCCTCACAGCTGCAGGGTGCTCGGGGTTCGGTTCCGGCGTCATGGAGTGATCGGAGGAAATGGTTATGGACTTGGTCTGCAGATCAATTATTGCACCGTTGTCCGTTAAAAAGTCCATTCCGAGAACTACATCGCGGGAGCAGTTAGGCTAGATGACGAACGCGGCAGGGTACGTCGTGCCGTCTATGGTGACGCGGGATGTGCACGTTCCACTTGGCGTCACGTGGTGTCCTCGCGCTGTGCGTATGTACGGACCGTCGCATGTGGTCATAACTTTCTTCAGCTTAGACGCAAATGGTCAGCTCATTACTTAGTAGTCGGCTCCCGTGTCTACGAGGGCGACTACGTCAAAGCCGTCGATGGACACCTTGACGTCGGATGCCGCCTTTCTCGAGTTCCGGGTGCCTCGGGGCGTCACATCTCGGCTTGTGTGTGTTGACAGTCGGGCGCTGTGCGTCGTCGTTGATGTCGCCTTCTCAGCAGACGTCTCGGTCAGGTTGGGGACGCGTCGCGGCGTGTAGCTGTCATCGTGTTGGGGAGTCTCGTCCGCGTTAGGTCGGGTCGTCGGGATGTTGGCATGTAGTGAATCACTGTCTTTCGTGAATCTTTGCGTCGTTGGAGGGTTTTCATTTTTTCCGCGATCGTGCAACTTTACCTCCAGAAGCGGCTGCTTTAAGTTTCCCCCGCGTGGGCTGTGGGACCTTCCACGTGCGAAATCAGCACTGCTACGGCGGTTGGGCGACTGGTACGGGTAGGGTGACGGCGATCGGTTGAAGCGGGCTGGCCCTCGGTTAGTCTCGGACAGGTATCCGTCGATCTTAGAAGAACGCTGGCCGGGTCGGGGGCATTGGGGGTCGACGGAGAAACCACGCAGTCCGATTCTCCTGTACGGGCAGCGACGGTAGGTGTGATCGGCCTCTCCGCAGTGGTAGCACAGCGGACGATTATCGGCGGTTCGCCATACGTCCGTCTTCCTCGGCGCTTGGTTTTGGCATGCGGGGGTCGGGCGGGCGACAGTGGACGGCGGTACGGCGGGACTTTTTGAAGAAGGGGTTGGAGCAGGGCGGGGTCGTTGAACAGCCCCGGAGTAGGTCATAGCTTGAGGCTCACGTGGTACTTCGGGAGGCGTAGAAGTCCCCAAAGCGAGTTGAATTTCTTCCCAAATCACGTCGCTCATAGAGGTGACTTGGGGTTGCGGCGTGGTTGGAGAGAGTTTCCGCAGTTTTTCTCTGACGATAGCGCGGATTGTATCACGTAGTGTGTTAGAGCTAAGAGCCCCGGCATCGATCGTGTCCGCAACTAGCGCATTGATGTTACGGTCGTACTGCCTCGTGCTCATTTCCAACGTCTTCTCCATGGAGGCTGCCTCGGAGGCGAATTCGGCCACCGATTTGGTGGGGTTGCGGACAAGGCAAGCAAAAAGTTCTTGCTTTACTCATCGCATCAGAAACCTCAGTTTCTTTTCTTCCGTCATATCCGGGTCCGCGCGACGAAATAGTCGCTTCATTTCCTCAACGAAGATTACGACCCGTTCTTTCGGGTGTTGCGTTCGAGTTTCCAGTAAAAGCGCAGCTCGTTCTTTTCTCACACGGTCGTGAAAGACCTAAGGAACTCGCTTTTCAATTGCGTCGTCTGTCAAGGCACTCTCGTGGTTCTCGAACCAAGTTCGAGCTGCATCCTCCAAGCAAAAGAAAACATGCCGGAAGGTTTCTTCATCGTCCCACCTGTTGAAGGTCCGCACGTGCTCCTGCTTCTCCAGCCATTCCTCGGGGTCTTCAGCGGGGGCTCCCCGGAACGATGGCGGTTCCCGGGGCTGCTGCAGGACGATTGGCGACATTGTTTCTTGCATCATGGTGTTGGTTGCAGCGTTTCTTCTCTTGGGCCCTTCTGGCATAAGACCGAACTCGGGTAGCAATCCTTGCAGTCGGCGGCTTTCTCTGGTTGGACTGGCTTGGCGGCTTCCAAATTTCATAGAGAGCATAAAGTTTGAGTACCCCGCACCTCCACCAGATGTCACGAAGACAAAGACGACGCAGTTGTCTTGAAGGAGAAACAAGTTTTTAGGAGCGAACTTGTGCTCCCCTAACAACTCAAAAGAATGCAGAGATGGCGAAGCAGCGGTCAACAAAGTGACTTGCGTCGGTGAGCGTCGCAGAATCGAATGTCGCGGCGTCTGCTGTGCAGGCTTTTATCTTTCGGCGCGAGAGTATCTGGAACCGTCGATTCACATCCAGAACATTGTAGATCACAGAAGATTATTCAGGGCGAGCGGCGTTAGTGCGAAACACTCTGCTTGTCTGAATGAGATAGCCGTGCGGCATAAAAATAAAGAATGGAACACGCGCTTCGCATGGGATACAGATAACAGAGCCGGGCGCAGCCGGGCATTAAAAACAAACAATAAATAAACAAACCCGTACATGGTTCGCGGCAATATCATGACAAACCGGTAAACTCACAGATAAAATACATGCGTAAGGGATACCCGCTCTAATGATGATGATAGTTGGGTTTTATTGGCGCAAGGCCGACTATGGGCAAAGAGCGCCAAAGAAGAAGTTACTGAATTGTGATGAGACCGTACATACTAAAACGTGTGACTAAAAGTAAAAGTGATGCAACGCAAAAGACAATGAAGATGGTTGGTGTATAGGGCCAGGATGATTACACGTGATATGACAATAGCTGCAGAAAGTTCATCTCAGCTAAAAACTTAAAAACACGCTCACTAGAAAACATTGGTTCGTCGGCTAAAAAATAGGATGGGTGCAAAGGAATGTGTCGTCTGTATAATTCAGGGAAATGTTTGTGTCGTGTTGTGTCAAGTGCCTTGCATGCGATTAGTATGTGGACTACGGATAGGCCCTTTCCACACCTGGTACACGTGGGTTCCGAAGTTCCAGTGAGCAGGTGGGAGTGCGTCGCATGTGTGTGGCCTATCCGCAGCCTAGCCAGGGCGACTTCAGTGTATCTATTGTGTGAGTCAGTTATGTAGCGTCCCATTTGTTGTTTTATTACGTGTAGTTTGTTGTCTGTTGGTTGACTCCAGTGTAATTGCCATGTATTACGAAGCTGTCGTCTGATGTGTGTCTTTAGGTCGGTGTAAGGTACTGTTGTAACGTCAACTGTAGTAATGAGAGCAGCATCACGAGCCATTTGGTCGGCGGCCTCATTGCCAGGGATTCCACAGTGCCCTGGTACCCAGCATATTGTTATTTCAAGATTTGTGGCATATGCAGACATTATTACCTTGAAAAGAGCATTTATCACATAGTGTTTAGATGACCTTCCTAATGACAGTGCCTGTACAACGCTTTGAGAGTCTGTGTACACAATGGACTTGGGAATTTTATGTTTGATTATGTGGTTTGAAACCAGTAAAATGCCATGTGCTTCTGCCGTGTAAATACTGTTATGAAAATTCATTGTTTTGCTTACTCAAAAATTTGGTCCGTGTGCTGCCCAAGATACTGTAGAACCAGTTTTCGACGGGCCACTATAGAATTCTGCGCACCTTTACTTGTCCTGCCGGAACAGGACGTGCTGCAGAATTGCATTCCTGGGTACCCTATTTTTTCTACAACAGTGAATGACAGGTCGAGTGATACAGAACGAAGATGTCATGATGCGATGAAATTATGAATGGATGTCTTGTCCGTGTCTGAAAGGGGGACATTGAGTGCAAATGCCTCCTCCCTAACTAAAACAGTTGTAAATTTGATGTATCGTTCACGGTGGGATTAAAAGGATGGTTGGTCAGAGACACGATCTTGGATGCATACAACAGGTCAACATGCTCCCGCTTATGCCCTAGGCACCATTTGTCGTCCTCGACATTAGGACTTTCAACAGGGCTAGTGCGGAATGCACCACATGAGAGGCGAAGGCCAAGATGCAGTACTGGGTGGAGCATTTTCAGTGCTGTTTTTGTAGCAGACACATACACGACACTGCCATAGTCGAGCCGAGACCCCACCAAGGCCGTGTAAACGTGCAGCACGAGTTCTTTGTCGGCCCCATCAGATTGATGTGAGAGGACCTTAAGAATACTCATTGTTTTTAAGCATTTGCATTTGAGCTGTCTGATATGCGGGATGAATGTAAGCTTTTCGTCGAATAAAATGCCTAAAAACTTGTGTTCCTTGTTCACAGGAATCAACACGCTGTTAAGAGTGATGTCTGGGTCTGGGTGGACCCCACGCTTCCTGGAAAATACAACACAATAGCTTTTTCCGGGATTAATTTTGAAACCATTTTTGTCTGCCCAGCCGGCAAGCTTCTTGACGCCGAGCGGGACTTGACGTTCGCAGATGGACATGTTACATGATTTAAAGGATATCTGGAAGTCGTCTACATACATGGAATAAGAGATTGTGGGTGGCAATGCCTTTCCAAGAGAGTTCATCTTAACTATAAATCGCGTGCAGCTCAACACTCCACCTTGAGGCACGCCATTTTCTTGCACATGTACTTTTGGCAATGCAGAACCAACTCTGACGCGAAAGGTTCTCTCCGACAGACAACTAGCAAGCGTGTTAAACATATTACCAGAAACACCGAATGACTTCAGGTCAGTAAGGATCCCATATTGCCAAGCGGTGTCACAGCCTCTTCAAGGTCGAAAAACAAAGTTAAACAGCACTGTTTGTGAATGAAGGCATCCTTAATGTATGACTCTAGTGCCACAAGTTGATCATTTGTGGATCTCCCTGCCCTGAAGCCTGCCTGGCAGCTCTCGAGAAGGCCGTTATACTGCAAAAAGTACACGAGCCTCCGGTTTTTCATCTTCTCGAGAAGCTTGCACATGCAGCTGGTCAGGGCAATGGGTCGATAGCTAGCGGGAGAAGAAGGGTCCTTCCCTTCTTTCAAGAATGCTAAACTATGGCATCCCTCCAAGACTTTGGAATGTGCACCGAAAGCCATATCTTGTTGAAAAGGTGAAGAAGTGTTACAAGAGTGTCTGTGTGTAAGTTCTCTATCATTGTATATGTAATGTTGTCTAGGCCTGGAGCTGAGGGTTTACACGTGCTCAGAGCACCCCTAAGCTCATGAAGCGTGAACTCCGAGTTATAAGAAGTGGCTGACCTGTCACTGTCATGTAAAGTCTTCTTTTCGGCCACGAGTTTCTGTTTCATGAAAGTGTTTGTGTGGTGTGCTGAACTGGAAACGTGTTGGAAGTGTTGTGCGAGTGTGTCAGCCTGGTCTTCGAGTGTGTCCCCTGTTGTACTGACCAGAGGCAGGCTGTGTGTTAGATGTCCCTTGAGTTTGCGTATTCCGGTCAATACTTTCCGTGTGTCTGTGTAGGAGTTTATTGATGTTATGAAAGTACGCCAACTACCGCGTTTTGCCTCACGGCGCACACGTTTTGTGAACGCCTTGGCCCGTTTGAACAGGAGGAGGTTACTTGACGTAAGGTACCGACGAAAGACACCCCACGCCTTGTTCTGGGCCTCTCGCGCCAGCCTACAGTCCTCATTTCACCACTGCCTTCGCTGGTTGCGCGGGGCACCAGAGGCGTGGGGAATGGACTTTTCGGCGGCGTCGAGGATGTGTGCCGTGAGCAGTTGGGAAGCTTCTTCAACGTGTAGGTGTTCTATGGATGTGCGGTGTAGTTGGGATGTCTCTGTAAATGTATTCCAGTTAGCTCTTGCTTCATTAAACCTTTTATGGGAAGATAGACTGCTCGGGCCTCTACTTATATACGTTAATGAAGTTGGGAAATGGCCACTAACATATGGGTCCGTGCCCACACCGCCCTCAAGACATGGAAAGAGAATTGCAGAACCAATAGCCAGGTCAAGATGTGAGTATGTGTGGTGACGTATGTTATGGTATGTAGGCTGTTTATTGTTGAAAAGGCATGCTCCAGAAGATGTAAGGAATTTCTCTATCAGGCGACCTCGGGGATCCGTTCTGGAAGACCCTCAAAGAGAGTTGTGAGAATTAAGGTCACTTGTAAGGGTATATGGTTCGGGCACCTGGTTAACTAGCGCCTCGAAGTCGGAGCTCGTAAGTGCAACATCAGGAGGAATGTATATGGAGCACACCGTTATCAACCTATTAAATATTATTGTGCACACGGCTACAGCCTCAAGGACGGTGTGTTCAAGGTGACAGGGTGGCATGCTAAGGATTTGCGGGCGATTATGGCCACACCGCCAGAAGAGTGTGTGCAGCCATCCCTGTCTTTCCTGTATACCAGGTATCTATTCAAGAAATTTGTGTGTTTGAAATTCAGATGTGTTTCCTGGACACACATTAAACTTGGCTGATTGGCATGCAGAATCTCATACACGTCGTCAGGAGTATTCAGAAGGCCTCTGCAGTTCCATTGAACAATATTTTTCTTCCCTTATTATTGGTTCGAGCTACTGAGTGTGACTATTTATTTAGGGTCTTTCGGGCTTGCACTGTTGGAAGGGGTTTCTTTCTGCTGCCTTCTCTACTGGTCCTGGACGTCGCAGCCCGTTCCGTCCGCTGCGATGAAAGCCGGAAGGCTCGACGTCCATGTCGTCATCTGATGGCAAGGGGGTGCCCAGCGGACTGGGCCCCCTTGACGTGGTAACCTTTTGGTCGTTCCTTGCCTGCGCTGCCAGTGCCGAAGGCGTGGGGAGAACGACAGATGGCTCAGGAAGTGAGGCGGGAGAGGGGGTCGCTGCGACTGCCTCCGTCTCCATCTCCGTACCCT